>JZLH01S0229472.1:18062-37344 GCA_001188425.1 Eucidaris tribuloides
CAACAATGCAAGCATTCTGCTTTCAAACTGAAAATTTTGTGGTCAAATGTTGACTCATTTTTGAAAGTTCTACCATCAGCTTTTTATGGGATTAATTTCTATTGGGGCACAGAGAGTAATTCAATACTGGTATGATTATGCTAGATTTAAGCCTTCCAGTCAATGTTTACACTCCAGGTAGTATATAGTGTTGCACGACTAAGTCGCGAAAAGTCGTAGTCACGACTGCCTGCAGGGAGTCGCGACTCCGACTATCGGAACGCAATAGTCGACCTTTTATCACATGTTAATTTGTATTAAAAACTGAGTCAAAAGACGTAAAAATTGAACAGAACTACCAATCATTGTGTCATGGCAAATGATGGCATTGTGTATGTGTACGGCTGCTTGATCTTTTGACTCTTTATTCTTTTCCTTTACTTTTTTCATTGTGAATCGACCCTAATCTATCATCAAACAGACCTTCCAAAATGTACTTGAATCAGTCTACAATCGTGCAATGCTATCATAATTGTGTTGCCGTATACGTTGCACTCACTACGACTCCGACTACGACACCCATGCACCCCACATCACCAATCTTGAACACACTAAGACGTTGAACACGACTAATAGTCGGAGTCGCGACTATTGGTGGGCGACTAGTCGACTCTCTAAAATGCTGAAGTCGTGCAACACTAGTAGTGTACAATGTATATGTGTACATGTATTTCTACAATACTGGAGAGATTTTAGCACAGAAGATTCAAAATGTCATATTTCCATTTTTTCAAATACAGCTCTATTATTTTTTTCAAAGCATCTTTTATATATGTGGAAGAGATAGTATAGATAAAATTGGGTCAAAACTTCAATGATTTTTTTTGCTATGGTACATTATACAGTGAAATGGCCTATAAGTGGACACCAAAAGTGTGACATGGATTTACAGCATACAGAAAGAAGCCAGTTTGTGCACTTATTTCTAATAAATACAGATAATTTTTAGATTTGATTCTCTGAAAATACATGTACTTTTCAGTAAATATCAAAAAATCCCTCTGAAAATGTTAAAGGGTGCTTCAAATAGCGAGATTCCCATTATCATAACGCGCGTTACTCTTGGTGTCCACCCTATTTTTAAGTGATGAATGTTACACCATGGAGTTGGACTTAGGCCTTACAGATGAGATAGAGGATTGAAACTTCTCTGGTTTGAAGAACTCTATGCATAACAACAACACACCAAAAAGTAGCCCAAACAATGGTAATTTAGTAATGCTGCTGGGTACTGAAATTAGTGACTATTTTTGGTGTCCACCATCACACGCGTTACAGCTGATTTTTTGATCAGCCATTCTACCTTTAATTGCTTTGACTGCAGTCTCAAATTTTGCACCTAAAATCAGCTCATGGAGGTGTATCTAAAACCTGCAAAGTGAAACATCAAAATTGAAATTCTGGAGATACAGCTACAACTTCAAGTTTGGTGTCCAACCCCAGGCTTTGTGTGACACGCGTTACAGCGATATGGCAGACATCAGGAATTATCCTCAAAACTTAACAAAAGCAATATTTCTAGAAAGAAAATGAATACATATGACTAAAGCCAACATAAAGAGAAAAATAAATCTTTTGGCTTTAGGAACAAGGAGATTTCTAAACCTTGCATAACGGTTGTTACTGTGGACACCAAGCACAATTGACATAAACTACATGTACCATTGGAATGCATGGTAAATGAAAATTTATGTTTATTTGAGGAATTGTTCAAAACTTCATGGGTTATCTCTTCCTGTCACACAGAGCTCCTGAAAAGACCTTGGAAATATTTTCAGTGCATTTTGATTGTTTTCTAAGGAGATTAAAATTTTAGAACTATGTCACACTTCCATATTGTAAAAGTACACATATATTATGTCCAAACTCATTTGGTTCTTGAGGCATTTTCATGTGTTACCTATCATATCATTAGCCTTGAAGTGTTCAGTATTTCAGGAAACCACTGACAAAAAGACATTTTGAGTGGATAATTAGAATATTATACTGTCAAAAATCTACTGCTATAAGGCTAAATACCTTTTTGATGTGTACTAGGCTTGTATGGACAACAACAACAACCAAAGGAGAAGTTTGGCAGCATGTCATGTTTTCACTTCGTATGCACACCTGACTGGTCTTATTAGTACCGAGAGCTCCTGGGGAGCTAGGCAAGGGGTATCACTCCATTGTGCACTTGAATTGAAGACTAAATAAGTGTGACAATAAGAAAATAAGGAAATTTGTACATGGAGCTTTTTTACGGATTGATAAATGGGTATTTTTGGCCATGAAACTGACACTTTGACATACAGTACTTTACTACATGTTGATCACTCCTATGAGAGAATTTTCTTTTCAGAAATCTTCTTAGTACTGTACAGCCTTGGTGTACAATGTAGTATGTACATGCTATATAGTGGACACCAAAGGCATATAAAAAAATGTGGCCTAATTAGTATAATTGATGGATTTGAAAACAATATAGGCCTAGGTTGTCTCCATGGGATCATAGTATGTAGATAGATTTGCTGTTTTAGAGAGGTGGCCACTATTACAAGTTTGACTACACAAAAACCCTACATCATTGTCAATAAAACAATTATATTTTCAATCAATATAGTAGGCCTATCTACAGCTTTTTATGAAAATATATGGATTTTACCATTTCTAGTGAAAATGGGGTAGTTTTATATGATGGGTTATTATCCTGCAATGGGGAGCAATTCACCATACATTTTAAAATTGAGAATTGAAGAGTTTAAACCAGGTTGTTTATTGTGTTTTCAAAATAAAACCGCCAGAACTTCAAGAGCTTGGGTATTTTCGATAACAGCGGTGATCAAAGTTCAAAAATGATATGTTTGCCAATTCCATACCTGCCCAGGCTTGTTTACAAGTGTTGTCGCAAACACAGGTTTCATATTTTATTTGATTGTAGAGAAAGTTGACCTTCTAACTTTGAGTTATGAAAATGGATAAAGAAAAATATATATTTTATATCAACAAAGGGGTGTAATTTCAGGGGGTGCTCAATAAATTCTTGTAACTCTTTAAGTCCACGTTCCTAAAGTTTCTCAGAACTTCTACTGTAGTGTGTAGGCCAGGGTTGTGTTTTTAGTAAAATATGACTGTGTGTTTTTAATGTCAAGTGTCCATTATTCCAATGATTCTGTCTGCTCTTAAAATTTGTTTTTAGGTATTTATTTTATCAATTTATTTGAAGTTTCCCATTTTCATTTTATATTGTTCACTTGTTACTGTATTAAAGATTGTGTCAGGGATTTGCAAGTCCATTACTTCTCTTCATTATCAATACCAAACGGTAGTTTAGTACTTACAAATGGTATGTTGAAAGTTTGAGATCCATACATCATGAATTTGTTGTTTTATGAGAAAAACTAATAACGACGTGTTACCAGGATGTTGTTCTTTCCGTGAGTTTAAATTTTGCTCAAATTGCGAATCACGGTTACATGTATGTGTACTGTCGCAAGACCAGCGGAGCACACTGATTGGTTAAATAGCTAAACTCCGCGCGACTTTCGGCTAACGGCTGATCGGACAATTTTGGAACGGCCCGTGCACGTCGACGTCACTGTAAATTTTGATGTTTAATTGTCCAGATTTCCACCAAAACTACGTATTCCACCCAAAGGTTCTATGACAGGTGTTTATTCATGCTAATCTTCACATTGTGAATGATTTGAGCTGATTTGATTCATTTTACCGTTTTCTGACGTGCAAATTCCTTACTCTTAATATTGGAAGTGTATTGAAATCAAACTTTGAGTCATTTTACTTACATCCTTGCTGATTTTGTTCTATGTTGTTGCTTTTATTTTTGGTGTATCCTTTTGAAATCAAGAAAAACAGGAAAAATTAATTTACAGTGAAATCTGTTTATATAGTGGATACCCCAGGGAAGTGAATGTTATCAACAGGTGGCTGCTGTAGACAGGTTTTAAAACAGGGGAATTATCTCAGTGGCCACTCTAGGCAGGTTGGCTGCTATAGAGAGTTGGCCACTAAGACAGGTTGGACTGAATAGTCCAACCTGTCTAATGGACAGTATCCTGTACAGAAGGGATACCCGGCCTATAAAATCAACTTTCCAGAGAGCAAAATACAAAAAACCTGTACAGAAAGGACACCTGACTTCAAAGGATACATGGGCAATTCCGCGAAAAATGTTACCCGAGCTCAAAATCAAGAAATCTGTAATAATTCCAAAAATATATGTGCTACAGTGATAAATTTAGTATCACACAATAGAACTCATCAAACTCTTTAATTTGAGTGGTATTTGAATACATTTGAAATATATTTAGACATTTCTTCAAAAACCCATTTTCTTGCAAAATTTTCGTATCTTTTTTGAAAAATGCACAATCTTTGAATCTCATTATTTCACATGCAACAGCACTTCAGAATATAATTGATAGTAGTTTATAGTTAAGAAAGGACTAAAATGAACTAATTTTAACTTTACATTAGTTATCAGTACTTTTAAAGCCCAAGTTTAGTTTGTGGGATTTTTTGTTATTTGAAAGCTTTATGCCCCAAAGTCATGAACCTGCAAATAATAGATTCTGAATGTCTTTAGTTTTTTTATATGAATTTATGAAAATGGCGGGGGGGGGGGGGACCCCGACATTTTTGACCATTTTGCACATTTATAGCATCCAAAGGGTTAATAAGGCATTAAGGTTATCCAACTCCAAGTTATACCTCATCTGAAAAGAACAGAGTCTGCTCTTTCAGATGAGGTATAATCTCAAATAACTTCACGCTTATAACCCTATGGATGCTACAGTGTAACAGTATAATGCAAAAATATGCGTCAAAAATGTCGGGGTCCCCCCCGACATTTTTATAAATTCATATAAAAAAACTAAAGACATCAGAATCTATTATTGCAGGGTTATGACTTTGCGGGCATAAAGCTTTCAAATAACAAAAAATCCCAAAACTAAACTTGGCTTTTAAGTATAAATTAGGACCAAAATAAGTGGTCCGAGGTGAAATGTCCGTAATGTTAAAAATGTAATGTCCGTAACGCAACATTTATGGTCCTATATGGGATATACTGAATCTGTTGTACCTAATTATCATCATACATGAAACAGGTCCTCAGCACCCACTTCAGAAGAAAATTGGCTAGTGCTGTAGTCAAAAGGTTAACCGTCCGGTAACTGACCGTCTCCAATCAAAACCGATTTTCATTTTAGGTTTAGGATAACCGTTTTGGTTCATTTTGAAGCAGAAATCTTTGATTAAGTCATCCAAAAACATTGAAATATTGCATAATTATCAGAAAGGATGTAAGGTTCTCAGTATTTCGATGTTTTATATATGCCCAAATATGAAAGAACTCATGGATATGTACCAAAATAAACATATAAAGAAACAATAAACAAGCAGATACCTGAATTAAAGTGAAATGACATACGCTTATAAGGAAGAAATGTCTGAAGACTAAAAAAGGGTTAACCGAAAACCGACCGTTTTTTTAGGTAGGTTAACCGTTTTTTGAAATAACCGAAATACTACAGCTCTAAAATTGGCTTCACTTCAAAAGCTCACAAAATTTTTGACAAATTCATTGGTAGGTGAAAAGTCATGTCCAAAAAAATGTAATGTCCATAACGGCAAGCTTTATGTGTGATAACTACCAAACGATGACTAGAAACTAATTCAAATTTAAACTGTTAACACTTCAGGGTGACCTGTTTGAAATAACGACAAATAGGTTCAGAATGCTAATGATGGTTTCTAGAAATAAGCCCTCAAAGTTGCAAAAAAATGTCTGAATGTAATGTCCGTAAGTACGCTGGAACTGCCCACATTTTGCTTCCCTTGAGTGTCTTTTCTATGTACAGTATACAGGTTTGACTGTAATTGAAAACATGCAGGCAATTTTTGAGTCCTACACTCAGAATATCACCACAAGGAAAGGCTAAGAAAATTTGTTGGAATAGCACTTAGAGGGTTAAGGCTGCTGGTAAAAACATCTATTGGATAAAAGGTGTTGTTGATTTAGTCATTGCTTCATCAACAGATTTTTTTTCTTTTTTGTGTGTGAGGAAATCAAGGGTGTAACTATAAGCACTGAAGTATAACAAGACAGGTCTGGGTTTTCACCACATCGTACCTTTCCATGTCTATTGGTCCTCTATTACTCTCTCACACACTGCACATGTATAGACTAGTCTAAGTCATAGACCGTTCTATCTGTAATCACCCAATCTCAGTCTCAGATCCGAATGAAGTAAGCATGTTCTTTAACACTTTGGGTGCTATCGGCGCACCAGCTCGCCACGTACAACATCAATGAGGTACTATCGGCGCACCGGTTCGCTGAGAAGACTATCGGATCCATATCTTTTAATTCGAATTACAAATGTCACTGAAGTTCCTGCCAATGACATTTATCGTAAAATGAAGACACATTGAACCAGCTAAATGACTTAAAATGTATTGTCTTGATAAAATTTGCAATTTTACAGAAAATCGTACAATTTGGAAAGGTATATAAGTTCAAAACAATCCAGTCCCTGGTTAACACACCTGGATTTTTAGCCCAGCACCCAAAGTGTTAAAAAGTAGTCTGAGTGTCCAGACCCGCACCTAGTCTAAGTTTCTATACTGCCATAGGATTATGGTAAAAAAGAGAACAGTTTAAAACTTAGACTAATACAGGTACGCTTTCGTTCTTGCGTTTTCTCACCGTACCGTGGGTCTGTTCACTTGTTGCAAAGAGAGCACAATCCCGTCTTGTGTTTGACCCCCACTTCCTTGTTTACCAGCCGGCTTTTGTTTGCCAGCCCGCATTCTATTGTCATATGGAGACTCGTGCATTCCGTGCATAGCGAATGGTTGTTTGTCACTGGCGCTCGGGCGCAGCAGTGGTTATTGTCCCGACGTCGTGAATCTGTGTCCCCTTGTTATTTTGTGGCGGACTCTCCTGGGCTGCATTGATTACACCTGTGCACTGAGCTGTGATTTTGCTTTCAAGAGAAAAACTGGCATTAACCTGCATTACTGACAAAAACAACCAAACATCGTCTTTAAGATAGCTATTAGGCCTATTAGTTTTAGATCTTGGATGCATCCATATAAACTCTTTATGACCAGATTCGTGGAAGTTCATGAATGTGGGAAGGTATACCCAAGGAGATACTGGTAGACCTCCATGGATATACTGCAGTAACTGCACTTCATTTTTCTTGCTGTTTTTAAGTTCAGGAATGTGAGAAGGGAAAGATTAATTGATGTACTTCATTTTAGTTGATATTGTTCCTGTTTTTACCTTGTTGTTTTGCGTGGGCGCAGTAAGAATAACAAGATGTTTTTCTCCCTTTCTGTCTGTTGTGACATTTTATCAAGTTACAGACTATGGCTTTTAAAGGATCTCCTTCATACTGTATTTCTCAATATAAGGTAGTGAAAATCAATACATTTGCTCGGTGTTGCTTATATACAAAAATGTGGTACAGTTGTCTAAGTTGCATAGATAGGGTAGACCTACAGTCAAAACTTGGACAAGTTTTACCAATTTAACCAGATTAACCCATTCATTTATTAAAGTGAAAAATGTTCAGCTAAATTTCTCTAAATTTTCTTACTCAAGAGTATTCCATTAAAAGTTACCACATTAGACAGAGAACACTACATAACCACAAAATGATAAGGTGAAGTAAAAGGTACTTTTTATTGTGTTGTCTATCAATGGAATATATTTTTAAAGTGATAGGCTAACATTGTGGAGCTTTAATTTAAAAAATTGTCAAATTTTGATATCTGAACTACATAGTAGTGTTCATATGGACAAATAAACACCCTAGAATAAAAAAGTTTGTAAAGTTACACTGCCAATGGCAAGTTATGCATGAATAAACAATTAAAACACGGGGCGAGTTTTATATAGCCTAGGTGTACACACAGTAGGTCTATGAGAGAAAATGGGCAGCCCAATCCGATCAACTTACGATTTTCACTTTTTTAAAGCACTAAATAATCAATTTGAAACAATTTTTTCAGGGCGTCATTTTTAGACCTTATCAAAGACACTGGTAGCATGGGGAATCATTTAGCTCAGATTTTTTTAACTGTGGAAAATGTTAGCCAGTACCTTTAAAGGCAATTGCAAAATCAATGAAATTCAAGAAAACGTAAATGACACAAATATGTCAGTTAGTCTGGACCACTCCATTCCCCTCCCCCTCCCCACCTTCATCGGTCACTCAAGGGGATATTATGGGTATGATACCCCCTCCCCAAACAGTACCCAGTTATTATGCTAATATTTGAAATCAAGTGTGGATATTACCGCATCTTCTATATACACTGTATATATTGGGCTTGGTCTGAAAAAATCTCCCAATACAGTATGTAGGCCTACAGTAGAAACTTTTAGCGAAATTCACAGTAGCTACCTTGCATCCAGAATATATGTTAAAGCCACTGGCTAACATTTACCACAGTTAAAAAAATGTGAGCTACATAATCCTCCATGCTCCAAGTGTCTTTGATAAGGTCTTAAAATAAAGCCCTGAAAAAAATTGTATTCAAAATGATTATTTACGGCTTTAAAAAAGTGAAAATCGAAAGTTGACCGGATTCACCTGTCCATTTCCTCCCATAGACTTACTGTGTGCGGATCTAGGCTATTTTGTACTCACCCTGAGTGTTAATTGTTTATTCATTAATATCTTGCTAGTGGTAGCATAAATTTCCAAACTTTATTCTAGGGTGTTTATTTGTCCATTTGAACACTACTATTGTAGCTCAGATATCAAAGTTTGACCATTTTTTTAATTGAAGCTCCACAATGTTAGCCTATCACTTTAATAGCCTACATGTATCTTGCATCCAGAATATATGTTAAATCCACTGTTTACAAATCCATGCTCTATGAATGAAGTCCAGCTCGCTCCGATCAGCATTTCACTCTTTTCAGAGAACTATTTTGGGATTAAGCAATGCATGTGAGGGCCATGTGTCATGCCAGGGTGGACCAAAATCCCTGCCTCCTCAAGCAGACCGAGTTGGATAATACCAAAGTGTCTGGCAAGGTTGGCCCATGTTTCGTTTTCAGCTCAATTCAACAATTAACATGGCACCGAGTAGTATTGTTTGCTGTGAAATGGGTGACTGATGTGTATAGTATGTGGCTGTACATCCGTGCAGATTTTCAATGAACTGTTGTGTTATATTCACATTACCGGTATGTCGTGATGGTACAACACATGAATGAAACAGTGGCACATATTATTTATTTAATACATAAATTCATTCATTAAAGCCCAAGTATTTATGGTAAATGGTAAAAAACCAAAATGTTTTGCAATTATGTTTTAGATAGATTACAGCTATATTACCTATTAATACCCTGAAAATTACTCACTCTGAAACTCTCCCATTTTTGAGAAATTACTCAAAATGCAAAATATCGGGGAGGGGGGGGGGGACCATCAACATTTATGTAATGTACATACCGAGTATTCTCTGTTAATTTAAACATCACAGTTTGTCACTATAAACATTTTTTCAGTTGATTTGAGTTTTTTTCCTGATGTCTGAGGTGACAATAGAATATACTTTTTGAGCGATTGACAAAAAATTCGTCTCATCTACCAAAACTATACTTGGGCATAAGAGTATTTTTCACCAAAGAAATCAGATTGAAAAAGTGTTCAAAAAAGTTGTAAATCAAAGAAAGCTATATCAGTCAAAGAATGTTTAACTGGGAAACCTTAATGTAGTATCAAACCATGATGAATATTGCCGTTAATAATATGGTATTATTTCTGTAAATCAAGTCAATTGCTTTGTATTAAAGGCATCAAACTTAATTGTAATTTTGAAAAATTGATTACCTGCTATCACATTAAAAGGTTTCTGCCAAACTTTGCCAAAATATAATATATATATTATTTATTTATAAACTTATATGTATTTATTATTGTATTTTATTTCATATGTAGTTATGATTACTTTGTTAATCATAATTTGAATATGTTAGGAATGTTTAGAAATTTCCTGTTATTTGAAGTTTTGAATACAAAAATTTTATTCATAATTTAGGTGACAAAACATTTCAAATGTCTAAATTCAGAAAGCTAACAAAACCCATCTACATTATAATTTTATAAGGTCCTAAAATAACAAACGTATTGTGAACTGGAAAATAATTTCTGAAAGGTTTGTAAATTATGCAACAAAATAGATATTAAATGACAAGGAATGCAATAAAAACTAAATCATTTAAAAAATAATTTAAGGGAAGATTTACTCATCAGTTGATCACTGAGTCAAAAATTCTATCTCCATTTTCAAGTTGGCAGGATAAAAATGTGTATTTACTTACACAAAGTGAAAAATAGTTTCAAACCAAATTTTTACATTATACAACAAATTGACTTGGGTAATGGGTATGCTTCAATCTGCATGTATGTGTATACATACATTTGTGTATACTCTTGTATTTTTTTATTTACAGTATATTTGTGTGAGGATTTAGACGCTTTACCTACATATATGCACTTATGGATACAAATTACCATTAAAATTCCTGCGAATTGTATTCCGTCCATCGACCTGGCTCCACCAAAAAACTAACCCTGCCAAATCCTGGCTAATTTTCTTGTTCTCTCTTTCTCCCTAATCCGGACGGTCTACACAGTTTGCATGTAGATACACCTGTGTAGGGGCTGTGCAACACTGAAGTATGTCAACAAACTTTACTGTGATCCATGTTTACCATAATCTACTCTACCTCTTTAAGACTATTTTCTCTTTGGTCTGCACGCCTCCAAAGTACTCCACATTCCACCCCGTCTAACATTTGTCCAGTAAATGGTAGGCCCAGAAATTGTTTGGAACCTTTGCTGATTCATCTGATGTGAAAGAAATTTATAATGTTATTTGCTTTATTTGTAATGTAAAAATTATGTTACTTTGGTAAATATTTGATTGAAAACTATGAATGAAACAATGTATGTGAAAAAATGTGAAGGTACAGGTATGAATTCCAGTTAAGCCATTGCTTCCCAGATTCTGAAATTTCCATAGAGTTAACACAGGACACATCAGGTCCTTGTAGCCAACGGGTTAAAGTGATTGCTCAGAGAGAATTGCATTTATTTGTACTGATATTCACATGCTCAAATTCCATTGCTGGGAATTCATACATATTGAGTGAGATACAGAGCAAATCTATGGAGAAACAGGGAAAATGGGAATATCCTCTCAACCCCTTTTAAAGACACAGTTGTAGGCTAACATTGTGTAGCTTCAAATTAAAAAGTTGCCAAACTTTGCTATCTGAGCTACTGTACATAGTAGTGTTTGAATGGACAAATAAACATCCAAGAATACAAAAGTTTGGAAATTTATGCTGCCACTGACAAGAAATGAATGAATAAACAATTACTGCTTAGGTGGAGTACAAAATATGGTAGATCTAAACACAGTAAGTTTATTGGAGGAAGTGGGCAAGTGAATCCGGTCAACTTGTAGATTTTCACTTTTTTAAAGCACTAAATAAACATTTTGAAATACAATTTTTCAGGGCTTCATTTTTAGACCTTACCAAAGACATTTAGAGCATAGAGGGTTATGTAACTCACATTTTTTTAAAACTGTGGTCATTGTTAGCCTGTGGCTTTAACAGAAATCCATCAATGTTTCATGTGGCATCCTTAATGCGATACTAGCGGACTTCATTTACATGTATGCTGAGCCTAGAAAGTGATTAGAAAATACCAATATTGCACATGTGATGCACCACGCCGTACCCCGGGGTACCATCGTACCCCAGGGTACCGTGTTGTGCAGCGCCCTCTTGTGTCCAAAAATGTATTTTCTTCAGTTATGTTCACTGAAATCAGTGTTTATGATGCAGAACCTGCGTAAGTGCGCAACAGAAAGGCATAAACTTGAGAAAAATGGTTAAAAATGAAGCTAAATTTGTAATTCTAACACTTATTACATAACTTTTACATAATTTTGTAGCCCAGGGTACAGTGTTAAAGACACTATATAACACTGTGAAAGACATGTTTAAAAAATTGTTGAACTTTGCTATCTGACATATATCTGACAGTAGTTTGAATGCGAACAAATAACACCTTAAAAACACAAAAGTTTGGAGCAGGTTATAGTGTCACTAGCTACAATATGTGCAGATACAAATTGGCACATTAATTCTATCAGAGCGGATAGGAAAATTTCTGCAACCAGCCGTCTATGGGGGAAAGCTGGAATGGTCTCTCAATGATTTTTTACTTTTTTTAAAGCACTTACTGATCGTTTTAAACTGCCAATTTTTTTCAGGGCTTCATTTTAGACCATGTCAGAGACTGTGCGTAGCATGAGGAATCATGCAGCTCAGATTTTTTAAACTGGAAACACTGTATATAGTGCTTTAAAAAATAAAATAAATAATTCAACAAAATGGCGGATATTTTACGTTGGTACCCCAGGGTCAAATACTGCCATCATGTGCTGAAATATATATGAGTAAGTGTGTATTGGGCTACTGCTATTAACCATTGATGCTATACTTGGAACATTTCCATCCTTGCAATTAAAGCAGTTGTAGCCCAGCCCCAAGGATTTAAGATTTTTAAGTTGTGGTGTGTTTAAGAGTACACACCATTGGATAAAGGTCGTCATCAGATAACTAGAGGATCTTTACAAGTATTTATATCTTAACAACAAGTTGTTATCTATAGTGGTTTTAGGTATGTATACACAGACACACAGACACATATACATATACATACACACACACACACACACACACACACACACACACACACACACACACACACACACACACACACACACACGCGACACACACACACGACACACACACACACACACACACACACACACACACACACACACACACACACATACACACACATACACACACACACAGAGTTCAAGATTCACAGTGCAGTCCACATCTGTACTTTTTGTGGTCATACATCCACCCTTTGTTGAATTCATGCAATACAGCTTTGCCAACTGTGCATTTAACACTTCTTGAACAGTCACAAAAAGTGGGGATATAAAGAACCAAACAAATAAATATAATGAATTGGCATAAAATTTCCTGTATTATCCCTTTGATCCTGACTACTGCCTAGAGAGATGTGCGTGTTTCTGTCAGCTTTTGGAGTTGTTTGTGCATCTAGAGTGTGTTTTGTACCATTGGAGTTTGTGTTTATCAAACAGCAAGTGTCCTTTACAAAGTGTCTCTCAGCTACCCTTAAAGAGAACACACAGTACAATTCACTTCATATGCAATAAAAAGTTGAGGAATTGGCAGTTTGAGTACCCGACGGAGTAAGCTCCATTGCTGCAGTGTGTATGGCAACAATTAACATAAGCCACATTCAGATAGAAAAAGGTGTAGCTACGGCGGCTCAGAATGGTCTTGAAATACTCCGGTGGCCCCCTTCAGATAGACCAGAATTCGCGTAGCTGCTACGCCTTTTCGCCGTCTTAAACCATTCACACAGCAACCAGAAAGGTGGAGTCGCTACCCATCTTGCGAGACCGGAACAGGAAGTGCATATTATGTACTCGCGATCGTCTTTTGTTTTTCGGTGCGGATGTTGGTAAAATTTGCATGCATCACTGCGCAAGGAGTAGCAGAGCCGGCTTGACTCATTCAGACAGAAGGTGAAGCGTATCAGCTACTCCTTTTCGCCGGCTCTGAAACACCTCCGGAGGTGTTTCAGAGCGGGCTCAGAGCAGGCATACTTACTACTCCTTTTCACCGGCTTAAACCATTCAGACAGAAAGTGGAGGAGTAGCAGAGCCGGCTCAGCGCCGGCGAATTTGGGCTATCTGAATGGGGTTATAGTCCCACATATAGATTTCTGTGTTAGTACTTTGTCAGCAGTGGGGATTTGTGTAACAGATATGTCCAAAACGAAGTGTTCTGTTGTTTTCAACTATTCTCTCCTGTACTATAGTGACATTTTTAGAATGCCATCTGTTCAGAGAAGGTTTGAAAGCAGTTGATATAAAAATGTTGTTGTTCTGCAAGTAATCAACCAGTACTGTGTATTCTCTTTAACCCCGCCCCCTTTGCAAATTGCAATCAACATTGAAAATATATGTCACAAGACTTACATGTACAATATGAGTTAAAAGTGGAAAACTTCAAGAACCGCATTTTATATCCGGATACAGTTGTGAAGTATTCTGGCTTTTCTCAATTGATTTCTTTGTAATTTTTTTTATTTATTATTATTAATATTATTGTTATTATTATTATTATTATTATTATTATTATTATTATTATTATTATTATTATTATTATTATTATTATTATTGTTAGTATTATTATCATTATTATTATTATTATTATTATTATTATTATTATTATTATTATTATTATTATTATTATTATTATACTGGCTTTTCTCAATTGATTTCTTTTTAATTTTTATTTTATTTTATTATTATTATTATTATTATTATTATTATTATAATTAATTAATTAATTAATTAATTAATTAATTTATTTATTTATTTATTTATTTACTTATTTAATTATTATTATTATTATATTTTTTTTTTTTGGGGGGGGGGTTCATTTAGGATGTACTTGTATGTAGGTATTTTTTTAATCTTTATGTGTATTTGTATTTGTAAGAACAATTGTTTGTCCAGAAACAATCTGTTGGTAACAATTGACAATTGTTTGTAAAAATAATTGTTAGGATACTGGTTACCATGAAATAACCAATTACTATTTTGCCAAATTATTGAATTCCAAGTGAATCCAGCTATTGAAACTGAGAAAATTATATACTGGGGAACACTGGGACCCATTAATTCTGTGTTGATGTATACTGAATAGGCTAACATTGTGGTGCTTCAAATTAAAAAAAATTGCTATCTGAGCTACATAGTAGTGTTTGAATGGACAAGTAAACAACCTAGAATACAAAAGTTTGGAAATTTATGCTGCTACTGGCAAGATATGAATGAATAAACAATTAGTAATCGGGGCGAGTAAAAAATATCCTAGATCCACACACAGTAAGTCTATGGTAGGAAATGGGAAGGTGAATCCGGTCAACTTACGATTTTCACTTTCTTGAAGCACTAAATAATCATTTTGAAATACAATTTTTTCAGGGCTTTATTTTTAGACCTTATTGTAAGACACTTGGAGCATGGAGGATTATGTAGCTTACATATTTTTAACTGTCGTAAATGTTAGCCAATGGCTTTAAAGGCAAGGTTCACCCTGACTTCAAGTTGGTTTTAATTGAAGCAGAACAATGAGAGAAACATATAAATGAAAGTTTGGCGAAAATCCACCAAAGAATAACAGAGTTATGAGGTTTCAAATTCTCAAATTTGTGACATCACATGCGAGCAGCTGCCCATATGTTATGTAATATAAATTCCATAAATTGCCTTTTTTATGGTTCCTAATAATTTAATGGGGTTGTTTTCATTGAAGCATGTATGAAATAATGTTTCTGATAATATATTGAATGCACAGGTAAAATCATTTTCAAATTTCTGAGAAAACAGCACTTTTGTGGAATTTATATCACATGACATATGGGGAGCTGCTCGCATGTGACGTCTCAAATTTAAAAGTTTAAAATGTGATAACTCTGTTATTCTTCGGTGGATTTTCACCAAACTTTCATTGATATGTTTCTCTCATTGTTCTGCTTTTATTAAAACCAACTTGATGTCAGAGTGAACCTTGCCTTTAACACCAATTAAATGCACCCTTATATTTTCTCTGTAGTTTAAATCATTAGTAATATTTTGATTATAGTTGGCAGTGACATAATTAAAAGAAGTAAAATGGGTTATTTAAACATAATACCAGTGTATTCAGGTTGTAAGTATTTGTCTTGAATTTGTGTACTTGAGGCAAACTTGTGGAGAAAAGTACTGAATTAATCTCTCTGGTCCTGATGGAAATCGATCCCATTGAAAGCCACACAACAAATTTGTCACAGCATTTCTGATGATAATTGTGTAACAATTGTGTATGACTATGAAATCTTCACAGCAGAAATATAGTATTTTTTATTCTGGTCTGAGCATTGTGTTCTAAATTGAGGACTACTTCCAAACTTGCCATTTTCTGATAGTGACCAGGTACTTAGGTACTATATCATTTTCTCTCTCATCCGTCGATCCCATAGCTGCCATGCCATGGGTATGTGGTCGGAGATGCTATCAGATCTCTTTTATTGGGTGACACATTTGCTCAACATGATCAATGACCTCTGCAGAGCTAGACTTTGTACATGTTTTTCAGCTTAGCCCTCCGCTTCACAAACACAGTACACAAGCCGAGAATAATCCCTTTATTTGCTTGTTTTTTGTCGCCGAAGTAAAAAACAAGTTGTTTTCTTTTTTTAGAGTTCGCTGATATTTAACAAAGTCGGGTGAAATGTGGATGCACACAAATCTTTAAGATAGCAGTCAGTGCCCAAATTGTCTGTTATGTACATGTATCTACAGTGTGTAACAGCCTGTTAGAATCTCACAACTTTTTGCAAAATACATCTGAAGAATTGATGTGAATATTTCCCTGTAACCCATTTAATCTTGTACTGATGTCAATTCTTTTAATTCTCTTTAACTTATTTATGCAAATGGACTCTGTACTTTACCGCCGATCTTGCGAATATATGTTACTTTGGTGAATGATTTTGAAAACTCTTTCCATGATGTACCTCCCTTACAGTCATAGAGTTTGGTGTTCAAGAATTTCTTTACAGAATTTGAGTTTATAAACATGTATGCTAACAAGTAAGTTTATTGAAAGCGTCTTTGTTATTGGTGAGTTGACCAGGTTCTCTTTGTTGCTGTTAGGATTTTTTTGAAAAAAAAATGATGGTAATATTACTTGTAATAATGATGATGACATTAGTTATGCCTACATAGTGATAAAAATATGACATATAAATATAATGAAAATCATCCTCCCATTGCCTACCCACTGTAGAAACTAGGAAAATGCTCTGCATTATTCTGTCTACATATCAATCTTCATTGTAAAGTAAATTTTGCATAGTAATTATAGCACTTATAAACAGACAACAACCACAACTCTCAAGGAGCAGTAGCTTAGTAAAAACAAAAACGGACATTTGAGGTCATAGAGTACAAGTGTGTTATGATTAGCATAATTCACCTCCCTGCATAATTCTGTAAAGGTACTAAAGCAAACATAACTCATAATTTGAACACACAATAACTAGTTCTCCACATGATAATCTTTGAAGTAAAAGGGCAGATCGAAGGAAATTTCCAGCACTTGAAGGGTCCTGGTACACCAGTGGTATATGCTGTCATCCTATCCTTACAGCCACTCAAGGGAGAAAAGCTGGAGTAGTTTAGAAAAGTAAAACTTCATCAATAACAGTGGCCAGTTCATATGGCTGTCAAGAGCATCTCACGAAACTAGCAACTGTCCATCAAACGTAGAGTAACAGTTAAAACCCACAAACTGCTCGGGATTTTTTCAAAAATTCAGGATTTTATGAAAATCTGTTTAAATAACTTGTTTGTATTGTTGTATGAATGAATTTATACACCATTTTGAAGAGGAAAACATGAAATATTTCATAAAAATAACTCTTGTATCAGAAATTCAAATCAATTTTCCATTATGTCACACTAAAAATCATGAATAAACCTCGAAAAAATTCAGTTTATCAAAAAACTATAAAATATTATGATATTTCCTAAAATTTTGTGTTTTGTTTTCCAATTTTTGTACCTATATTTGTAAATTCACATGCCAGGAATCTATTTTAAAAAAATCAGTCATTTATCTCTTTCATTTTCAAACTATTTGCATTAGTGTAAGACAAGTCATAAATGCCGCTGCTGTCTCTTAGACTAACTTTTATCCGGTACTTTTTACAAAATGGTATATTTTGGCATCATTTTTAGCTCTAAAATTTTATTTTATGATGAAACATGATTTTTATTTGGATGAAACTTAATAAATCAGTTTCAACATGAATTATGTTTTTGTACTTTGATTCAACTTGAAATTGACAAAAACAAACAAAATGTAACCTAGGGCCAGAAAACTGACCCTTAGCAGTTCATGCGTTTTCATGAGCTTAACCAAGGAGCTTCAAACACATTTTAAGGTCATTTCTATAACATCCTCAGATTTGAAGAAACCAAATTAATCCAATTTTCATCATTTTTTTTTTCCTCAAATTTTTTGTGTTAATCTCTTTAATATTATCACTGATCACACAATTTGATTCTGAATCTTGTACAGCTTCTTACAAGTAAGCAATACATGTACATGTATGAAATAGAGTTAATAAACTTCACTGTATGTACATACACTTCACTGTATGTATCTTAAGGAAACATTAGGGTGATAAATCTATTTTTGTGTATTTCCAAAACAGAATATATAAATGATTATGTCCAAACTGCTGTAAGTCCACAAAATTTGAATTTTTAAATGAACTCTTGAGAATCTAGATTTTTGGAAGGATTCATTCATATGATGTAGAGTAGACATGTACCTCATGCTGTAATAAATGAATAATCTATGAAATATAAAAAAAAACCTCCTCACATTTGACTCCAATGAATTGATCTGATTTGAGAAGCTGATTTTAGAAGTACATGTAAATGCTTCATTGGTTAATGTTTCTTGCAGTAGTGGAACTACTTAGTGACAGAAAATATTATTCACCTGTTTCATATTCTACATCTACATATATTTGGTAATTGCAATATTTAATTATGAATATATAATTTGTAGTGAATTTGATCGCAAACAAATAATTGTGATTATCTTTTCAAAAAAGCAAAAAAAAAAAAGATAATTTAAAACCACGAGAAAATATAAAGTGAACAAAAAATGTGCCTTCGCATGAGCCAAAAAACTTTCTCACAGGGTTGGGTTTCTTCCGGGGAAAAACTAGTTTTCGCGGACATTTGCGGAAAAAACTGGAAGAAAACCCCTTTCGGGTTTTACCAGTAAAAACGGAAAAACTCTGCAAACGAATATTTTAACGCCTCAAATAAATAATATGGAATATGCAGTGATTTCTATGAGAATTAGTAATACATTACACAAATGTAACTGGCAAACAGCATATTTAAACAACTAAGAGAAGAAAAAAAACACTTGCCCAATCTAAATCCAAGTAAATTAATATTTAAATAAAATAATTAGCCTTCCAAACGATCTCTAATCAAAGGGGCACATCATTAA
>JZLH01S0229472.1:41108-55195 GCA_001188425.1 Eucidaris tribuloides
GCAACACAGCAGTCTATGGGGGAAAACTGGAATGGTCTCTTCATGATTTTTACTTTTTGAAGCACTTAATTATCATTTTGAAACTGTAATTGTTTTAGGGTTTTTATTTTTAGGCCTTATAAAAGACACTAAGTAGCATGGAGAATCATGTAGCTCACATTTTTTAAAAATGGAAATATTGGAATATGATGCCTTTTATTGAAAATAAGATTGCAAATTTTGAGCAATATATCTCTTCTTTCCTATGAAATAGGTTATTTGTACAATGTGTATTTTTTCAGAAGATTATATGCATAAATGCTCCTTGATGAGATAAGTTATAATGCAGCTGAGTCATTGCCTATGAATCAACATTCTTTCCTTTGATTCATTAAAAAAAATCAATATTATTTGCCGTTAACAAGAAAATACATTAAATCTGCATTTGACTATTCGTACCATTCTGAACAAAGTACAGCACAATAAATATAATTGTGTCACTGTCCATTTTCAATTTCATACCATACATATAGGCCTATATGTACCATTTTAATCAATATATGTCAAAAGGTGTAATCACAATAGTGTATGTATTACAAAATGGTTTTCTTTCAGTCTGTTTTTCTGTCTCTCCCTCTCTCTCTTTCAGCCAAAAATAAATATTAGCTTTAGATAGGGGATTGTTTACTATTTGATTTTCTTGAAGTATTCGCTATAATCACAGAATGTAAAGAAAAATATGTTTATGTGACATAGATATAGGCAGTTTAAAAAGTTTGAAAATATTCAGTGAGAGATCTATGCAGTATATTTTTATACTAACAATGAAGTGAAAATATTACTTTTTCAAAAGGCAAATTAAGTTTACCATTTGAAATAATGAAACTGGTGGAGTCTGATAATCTAAGTGTTCATTCATATCTTTAGTGTAGACACAAAAATACCTCTCCATGAATCCATACATGTATCTCTATAAAGAAAATGAAAAGAAGCATGCAGTTTATCCCACATGTAAAGAAAATGAATAATGTTAATATTACACTGTTAATATGTGTACAGATGCTGTTCTTCATGCTAAAAGTTGTATTGTAATATGGCATTATGAACATTGATGAATAGCAATTAATCTCAGTGAGGTGTGTGTGTGTGTGATACATTTCAATGGTATGAGTGTGATATCCTGAACTTTACAGTGATTCAAAATCGATTACAGTAGTATTATAGTTTAATATCATTTTTGCATGAAGTGATTATGAATCACCAACAAAAACAAATATGTGGCCTTTTATCATATATACCAATTCCTTACATTCTACAAACAAACAAAAAAATAACATTAGAGCCACAATTGTACCAATGTTTGCAGGCAATTATTGCCCTTCAATAGAATGTCCCTTTTCAGAGCTGCAAGTTCTTTATATCTGTATACGGACTGGGTGAATTGGAAGCCCGGGTTGTGGAGGGGGAGCTCTCATATAGTCGTAGCGTGAACAGGCCAAAGTTGTTGTATTTATACCTTGCCTGCGAACAAGTCACAGATTTGGACGGGGATCTCACAATAGGAGCGAAGAATTCCTGCCCGTCTCAGGAAGGGCTTCCTTTACAAGCGCTCCTTTTCATGGGGGCGAGCGCTTGAAAGGGCTTCAAAATGGAAACTGGAGTAGTTGTGGGGGCCCCCGAAATTCTTTTTGTGAATACCAGCCTGCTTTTTTGTGGATATAATGGTGAGTGTGCTGTAGACCCTAATACACATTGGTGTGCATGCAGCATGCAATTTTGTAGGGTTGGTGGTGTGTGTATGTGTTTACATGTATGCCTAGATGTGAAATGGAATCTCATCATGTAGATCTGCAAGGAGCTTACATATACATGTATTTGGAACTACGTGGTATCTTGTATTGCCCACTAAATTTGTATGGAAATGTGAATGTTGTGTAATACATGTACAAATGAAATAGTTGTATCACTTTCATTTTGTCAAGAGAGTAGACAGTAGACACAGTTTAGTTTGCATCTTGGAATTTCAAATCACAAAATCCACTCAATGTTGCACTGAGCCACTTTTGGAGTGTACATACATGTAGGTTCAACTTTCAAAATCAAACAGCTAGTACAGTTATACATATTTTTACACTTGTCTGGTGGAGAAAAGCAGGGTTGGCAATTTAAATCATGATTTTTTGTTTTGTTGAAAAAATCAGTGATTTAAATCAACTAAATCGATTTATTCATTTAAATCACCCTTTCAAAAAAATCACAATTTTTTCCCAACCCTGGGCTGGAGAAAAGTGTTTTGGACAAAAGTTGTAGATTTAAAAATATATACCTTTGTAAACAATGCAATTTTTATCATAATGCTGTAAAGATTTTTGAACTTACAATGAATTTGTAAAGTTAATAGTAATTTTGCATCAATGGATATCTGCAAATAAATTGTGCATGTATTCCCATTTCAAAGACATTAGTCAATGATTTAATTTCTTTGGCAGTATAAACATAAACCCCGAACAAAAGTGAAATACAAGTACAGTTGCAATAATTCACAAGCGGTATAGTCTAAAACAAAACTATACTACATGTATGCAAACAGTAATATCTTTGTTTACTCGGCCTAATTATTTCTTTGTTTGTTAACCATTGTATTAACTTAACCTTTGGCCTTGTTTGTCACAGGTTGTTATGAAAGGTATTGTGAAGTTTTGTGAAATCAGGCGGTATTGTTCAATTGTTTACAAGCTGGCGCTTGGTAACTTAAGTTTGCATTCGATAGTGAACAACATACCCTGACTCAAAACATCTGATAACATTAATTAATTGCTAACAGCGATTTGATTAATCCATTTTAGAAGCCTTGGTACACCTATAATCAAATTATAAAAACTAGCTTCTGTATTTAACCCAATACCCCCTGGCATCAAATTGCTTCACTGCTATAAAAAATATGGAGCACACAATGTGCAGTAAGAGGTGAAACAAAAAGAATATCGAAAACCCCCCCCCCCCTAAAAAAAAAAAAAAAATAAATAATAATAATAATAAAATAAAATAATAAAAAAAACAAAAACAAAAAACACAAAAAGATAAAAAATTGAGATAACTAGTAAATAAATAAATAAATAAATAAATAAATAAGTACATACATTTAGTAAATAAACATGTAACAAGACATTTTACTCTACCAAGGGATTTTATATAACTTGCCTCATGAATTTGATGGAGATAAATTATCTGGTAATTAATAACATAAAACAACAAGAACATCACTTCATGAGTATCAAACTTAATTAATCAATCAATCAATCAATCCAATAACCAGAGAAATATTGCTTGCAAAGATACAGTGTGAATGATTTGTAATGATTTGTAAGTACACATAATTCCATTGTAATCTGTATGTGCATAAAGAATAACTGAAAAGCAAAACTTTTTTTGTAGACAAAACCTATTTGCCAACACTGATACATACTCTTTGGGACAAAACACAATTAAAAACATTGTCTTTTCCATTTCAACTAATCTGGAATTGCATTTCAACTTGCCTGAAAAATGGAAATTCCATTTTGCTATAGACCCTGTACTTGCATGAAAAAGCAACAATTCCATTTCAATAGAACCTAATACAAATATTAAGCACATTGTTTTGCCACCATTTCTCTGCTTTTGTTTCAAATTTTTCTAATTTCTATTATAAATTTTATTTTTTTTCTTTAAAAATGTGAAAATTTGGAGAAAAAACAGTTTTTCTGTTTAAAAAGTCACTTGCCATTATAAGTGGTCATTTCCTTAGTGTTGTTCATTTCCCACTATCACGGAAAATCACTGTCCCTAATTTTTAAATTGTTATTGGAAATTCAGCAATACAGCTATTATAAATTTTGTGTATGTGTGTATGTTTCGTTTTTGTGTGTGTGTTTTTTTCTGGAGGAATAACAGTATTTTCCTGAGACAAAAATGTGAATTCAACTTTCTATTAATATGGATTTATCTGAGATATAAGTCAGTATAAAGCGATAGCACCTTATTTACCACCAAATAAATAATTTTGGATTGTTCGTCTGTGTTTAGGTGCACGTCAAAAGACAAATAATGAATGGATGCACGTATTGCATGGTTTCATACCTCCCAGAAGAATACACTAATGACACAGTTGAATTACGTTTCAACCCTGAAACTTGCACTCTGCAAATAATTCTCCCGCTTTTGAATAGGCCTCAGTGCAAACAAACACTTAAATTTTCACAATGACACCATAATTCTGGTATTTTCTAACACAAAACATGGAATGTTTTGTCAGAAATATTTTCCCACCATTAGATTTTCATGTAAAAACTCATAAGTAGTTCAGTTAGTGGGAAAATAATTATTAACACAATGAGAAATATTAACTTGTTTTGATTTAAGTGATGTCTTTTAAGCAAACCATATCATGTTTGATTTGTTTCCATAGCCATGTTTTACATGACAAGGATGAATTTCAATTCAATCACAGGTGGCTGATTTCTTTATAGGATCATTCATCCGTTCTTGACTTTGAGTAATTTTTGTCCATCGTCCAATTTTCTTTAACCCGTTGCGAAAAGTAGGTGCTTTGTGGGCCTAGTTTTATGGTGCTTTCATATCAGAGTATGTTTATGTTTTCAGTACCTTTTGTGATTTTTTTTTACCTTTCTACAGGCTTAAATATACCATTGGAAAAGGTAGACTACACATATATTATTTGGCAGAGTGTAAAACAGGAAATGATGATAACCATGTATATTTTTTTATTGAAAATAAAGGTATGAATGGCATTCCAAATACACAAAAAAGAACCCAGACCCCAAAGTGTTAAAATTCAAATTGTACTTCCATATATCAATTGAAAATCTGAATTCGTATAAAAATGACCCAAGTCCAATTTTTTGCCAAATTGAGTTAAACGTGGGAAATTATTGCCTAAGTTATACAGGCTGTGATGCCAGAAAAAAGGAAACCGCGGTTCATGGCCAAAAATATTCCATCATAATAAACAATATCTTAGAATGAATTAGGTATGTTTGTAAAGCTGTGTTTCTCTTCTTTCATTTGATACACAACAATTATTCATTGCTCACGCATGATTGATTAAAACAATGAACATTGATGCTACCAAAATTTCATTTGCACGCACAAATTCCATTTTGAGTGCATTTTCGGGGTAGTAATGTAAATATTTTAAGAAATAAAAGCATGACATAAATATTCAATATTATCTTCTTTATCTGACACCTCATGCGTAAAAAATAAATAACGCTGTGACGGAGAACAGTGAAATTAAAACATGCCTGTTTTAGCGTGATTTCAGAATGAATACATTTTGAGCTTTCTGAGAGCACGCTTAACAAAAGGTTCACGCACAGCTTCGCGGGCACAACAATAGGCTCCGAATCTTGTTAGCGAGTAATTTCTTTCGGTTGCTGGCTGCCACATCCAGAAAGTAGAGTAAATGAATGCATTTTGGCAACATTCTGAAAACAAGACATCATTTTCATATTGTCTTTCTCACCTTATGCATCGCTCATTTTTTCATGAATGAGGTATCATACGATAAGAAGATAAAATAGGCTTTTTAATGATGTCCTTCAATATCGAAGATATTCTGAATACATTCAAGCGTGGCGTTTGAATTTCAAATTTGCTCGTGCAAATGATTTTATACCTGTGTCCCTCTGATTGTCTTTGCTCAGTCATGCGTGAATGCGAAATCTTTGCGACTGGGTTATCAAATTAAAGAGAGAAAATATGCTTCCAACTATGTTACGATTTTTTTGTCATATTTGTTGTTAACATATAAAAAATACTCTCATCAATCTCGGTTTCCTTTTTTACTGGGAACATCACTGTACATTACAAATGTGTTCATCTTGTGTATGATAAATTTTAATTCACCTCGAAAGTGCCAAAAATAATATGCATAATATAAGAATGACCCAAGTCCAGGACTTGGGTCATTGTTATATTCATGTTATAGCATCCTCTTCTTTCTAGACTCTGTAGCTACTTCCGCATTCCATAGTGCCGGACATTTGCAACAATTTCGAGTTTAATGTTATATGTTATCCAAACTGGCTATTATTCAAACCAAAATTTAACTGGTTTTTCTGATCAGCAGATTGCAATACCGACTTCATCTGAATACTTGTTCAATAATCATGCACTTTTTTATATATTGCAATTTCTTGACGTGACTCGCTGTGAACAGTGATAAAAGAGGATATTTTGAAGTACTTTTATTCAAATTGATTTCCTCATGAAACTCAGTGTGATTAGTTAGTTTTGTGTGCAACTTAAACTGAATACCGTGCTCAATTCCATATCGTAAGTATATTGTGCCACATTTTCATTAGTGCCAAAACTGCCCCAAAACAAATGTGCATCGGTAACGTGCAACACATGCAGTGACTCGGTCGACACAGTTATTTTATAGCTGTCACATAGCGTTTAAAACTTAAATTATAATGTCTATGATAACTTAGGATTATTGTGCTATCTTTTGAAGAGTGATGAAAATTCGTTTTCAGGGCTATTAAAAAATTACACCTCACATCGCGGAACAACATGGTCAACGGTTCTCACCATTGACTGCCAACAATACAAAACATGACTTTGCTTTTCAAATAATAAATATTTAGACTGAATTAGTGCTGATATTTGATCAGAAATGCAACTGATGCTTTCGTTTTTAGATTCTGTCCCATCTTATTTGTGGTGTTATTTTGCGTGCAGTACTGGTCATGTGTCTCAGTTATGACAGCTGAACAATTTTTGATTCGCCGCATATACACCCCTCTCGATGTTTACCGTCCAAAGGATACTTTACTGTGCCTTAAATCCAGAAAGTTTTTTGTATTATTGCAGTACCAAAGATAGCGTCCTTCATCATTTCAAAGATGGCCATTAATGCTTAATGTCTGGAAGCCGCTAGGGCATATGTTACTTCGAACTAGAAAGCCCACATGTCTAAGATGCAAATTTTACGCCACTATCTCTGTTAGCAAAGGTTGTTCTGAGACCTGACAGTATTCGCTGGGAGGCTTGCAGAATAGCGCAAACTAATGGTATGTATTGACTTTTTGGATAGAACATTATTCATCAGAAAGGTCGGGTTTAGAGGTAGAACCATAATCTTGATACATTATGAAATACATAGATTACAGGGGAACTATACGTTTGGGTTTCTCAAAATCAAGGTAAATCCTAATCCCGAACATGTTCAAATTATTCTTGACAAACAAATATGAAACCGGACACGATTCAGAACTATCACGTAACGGGAAATAATAAGCACAGTTGATTTAACATTTCAGCTGTAACTTGACTATTTTCCAGACTATTTCTTGGAAATGCACCTTTGTTTTCTATCACGTTCTCAAATTAAGGTAGGTTGTAATTTTTCATTTTCTCAGTTCAATTTTTCATGGTAAAATGATTTACAAACTTCTAAAGGATAATTACAATCTGCTCTAATACGGTGCAAATTCAGGCGTTATATTATTATTCAGTTGGCAGAAATACCAGCTGAAATGGTGGTCAGTCTTAAACTTGTATGACATATTTTATGAAGGTTCATAAATTGAATAGGGCATTCTGGGAATCATCCAAGCATTTAAAACAAGAATTACTCATGTTTTAGCAAATGACTGGAGACTTACCTAATGAAGATCAGATAAAGAATCGCTTCACTTACTTTCTCAATTGTTTGATCTAATGGTTCTGGATGTCCGACATTACCAGTATGCGACTGCCACAACTGACACTCTGAGATTGAGATGAGATATGAGGAAATGAAATTTTACTCTCGTTGAATACACTTACACATTTTCATATACATAGTCAAACACAGCTGAGGGTGGTAATCTCTTTCTAATTTTTTAAGTATCTAAAATCCCCTTATCTTTGTGACTCGCGTGACTAATTATGCGGTGTTTTCATGATGATACTGGGAAAATCGAAAAATTTCGAAAAAATTCTTAATGTTATTATCAACTTACTGCAATAGCTACTAATTGAGAGAAAAAGAATGTTATGAATAGCTTCATTTATTTTCTCTGTTTGTGATTTATTACCCAAACCCTTCTTTTTTTACCACAAAGTTCTGTATGTTCAGGAGCCTGTATTTGGGCTTTATTTTACAAAATCTTGAGATTAGTGGTTTCAATATTCCTTTTTGATCATAAGTGAAAAAAATACTTGCTTCACTTCAATTTTTGAGTTTGATTTTGTTGACCTTACGTTGGCAATGGCCATTACATGTATACGATTAAGCATGGGACCCAAGTCATATGATTCACGACCCAAGTTCATCAAATAAAGGACCCTTACTCAGTGAGGTGATATTGTGAAAAAAATGTAACATTAAACTTGTATTTACGATGTTGTTTATATTAATGTCAATTAATTTTATTGAAATGTCTAAAAAATAAATTTTGATTTACTCAAAATGACTCATGGATTGAGGTCATTCTTATAGTCATTGTTTATTTCAGACAGGCTTAAATCCTCACAAATAAGGTAAACATGATCACTCAGTCATGACATATGTGTGGCTTATAGAGGGCCTGCTGCGGTCCTAATATGCATTTCTCTCGGATGGAAGTGGAATCCGTTTTGTTAACACCGTAAATCTAGATCACAATATCTCTCTGACTCAATTCTCAATTATTTTTGTGATCAGTCTCTTTGTTAAAGCAGCTTCTGCAGACAGGACTTTATTTTCAAATTCTATTAACATAAATTTGACAAGAATTTTAATTATTCTAGGATGTGGTTACAGAAACATTCATGGTTATTTGAACACAGAATGTTTAAGGAATTCAAGGTCCCCGCATTCATTGTCCGGCCATTGGCCTCGTATATATTGCTTCATTGTGCTGAATTATAAAGAAACACAATTCCTAATTTGTGGACATTGTGCCAGCTCATTTAGTGTCTGTTAAAAGCAATCATTTCATTCATATGCAAAGTAATATCAATGGTGCAGAAACTAATAATACCACAAACATGATCAAAGAAGAGGTCAGACCATCAGAGTGATCTTCCCCAAAGACCCCCCCCCTTTGAATTTTGTTTTTGTTTACTTGTCTGTTCAAGAGAGCACATTTAACAAAATGTCCATAAATGTAATTGCAAGTAAATGTACATTTCCTTGTTTGATAAACTTGCCTTGTATACTTTATGAAGCAAAGTGGAAACATTGTGTAAGATGTAGTAAACAGGATGTATAATTATTTTAAATATTTGTGGAATGTACAACATTGTTGTTTTTGTTGTGCAGCAGTGGCCTTGCATTACAGGGTTGGTGTCATGACATAGCATTAATACAAGCACCCACACACATACAGTGCTCAAGCTGCAAATGTCAGCCTGATTTTCACCCTGTACTAAATGAATCACAACATTTCAAAATAAAATTTTACAGTATTAGGGTATGATTTTTGGAGGTCATTATTAAAGTTAAAAGTTTAAAAGTGACCACTGACAATAACTTCAAACAGACAAAATTATACTAATACTAATAATGATGCCACCACCGCCACTACTACTACTACTTCTACCACTACCACTTGTACTACTACTACTACATGTACTACTGCTGCTACTACTACTACTACAATACCCAGGCCTAATAATAATAATAATTACAATAATAATGCTAATGATGATAATAATAATAATAGATATAATAATAATACATGTAGTAATAATAGTAATTGATGATGATAAAATACTATTACTACTACTACTACTACTACTACTACTTCAGCTGACGACGATGATGATGATGATGATGAAGATAATGATACTACTGTTACTAGTACTAATGCGATACTACATGTTATGACATAGTTGTAATAATAATAGAATGTGTATGATGGAAGAGACTAAAGGAATGTTGATTTCTGAGATATTTTGGGTAAAATAACATTTTATACACCTGCAAAACATATTTACACATATAATTTTATAATATTTGCATTGTTTTGCTCTGCAGAAGAGGTCATGATCAAATTTTACAAGGACCAAAATGCCCCCGTCATGAACAAGGAGATAAACCGGGAGAGAGTGTCGGTGTCCGCTCACAACTACTGTGGCCTGGAGTTTGGCTACCGGTATCCTAAGAATGTGTACGTCCTCACTATTGTACTCCTCGAGTCTGTCATCTTGCTGTCATTCCAAAGCCATGGGAGACTATTGGAGTGGTACCACAAGATTAAGAATACATTACCAAGTGGTAGGTTAATGTTTGTTTGTTTGTTTGTTTATTACGTATGTATTTGCATGCTAGTTATTTTTTTAATAGCCAAAGCATGAAAAGCAATAGGGTAATTCATTTTTGTATGAATACAGTCATGTACTTCATGTTTCATTTCTTTGTCTGATATAGTGTTTAGAATTAGAAACTACATGTAAATGTATGAAGCGCTTTTATATAAAAATTATATTTATTATTATTAATATTATTACATGTATATTATACAGAGAGAAAGAGACAGCTTGATAAGCGAAGGAATTTATACATAGCTACAAATAGTAGTAGTAGAAAAAAAAGGAGGAGGAGGTGGAATAATAATAATAGCAAGAGGAGAAACAGTACTTACATGTAGGTAGAAGTAGAAGAGGTAATAGTAGTAGTAGTAATAATAATAATAATAATAATAATAATAATAATAATAATAATAATAATAATAATAATAATAATAATAATAATAATAATAATAATAATAATAATAATAATAATAATAATAATAATAATAATGATAATGATAATGATAATGATAATAATAATAATAATAAAAATAATGAAAATAATAATAAGTGAATAAATATGTTTTCTTTTCTCCTATCATTTATAACAATATTAAAAATATAAATAAATAAATAAATATATATAAATAAATAAATAAATAAATAAAAAATAAAAAAATGAAATGAAATGAATAAAATATGATAACATAAAATAAAATAAAATAAAATAAAATAAATTAAAATAAAATAACCTTTCTTGTCTCCTTCAATCATTTCTAGCTGCTGAATTCAAAAATAGGGTGTCCATCCCAAACAAGGGGAAGCTGCCACCAGGACGGGCATCACTGTATTTCTACAACAACCACTTTGCCATTACCCCGGACACACCCACCAAACTCCTGAGTGCCTGGAGTCTATCTAGGGTCATCCGTTATGGCAGCTTCCAAGGGGGGTTTGCATTTGCTGTTAGTTCTAATAAAGGTGAGTCATTATTAATAACAAAATAAAACCAAATCAGATTTTGACAAAATGTTTTAAGTGTTGAATCTGTTAGTTTTATAGATATATGACCAAAGTGTTAACATTTTGAGTGAGGAAAATGCTTTACTTAGCATTCCCATTTATTAGCACCTTGTCCTGTATTCATTTATTATAAAGAATTGGAAAATGTTAACAATTTTCGTAGCATACTTTAAACATAATCACTCCAAACCTAAAATGTGCCAGTATATATTTCAGGTTGCCAAGGAGACATGATAAATAACTTATTCAGAATTGTAAAAAAAAAAAATCATATTCAGGGTGCAGAAACTAATATGTACATGTACTCTTGATTTTGCAAGAAAGTCACCATCCCACTCCGCCAGTTTTTCTATTTTTCATCAATTTCTCAAAATGAAAGTATTTCAGCAGAGCATTAACAGATGACATAGTCTACATGTATCTGAAAGACAAAATGAGAGAAAAAATCATTTTCACCAAAAACCATGCACTGTTTCTAATCCAGTCTTCATTTTTCACAGAAAAATGTAAACTTCGGTTCGTTTTATGTTGCTTTCCCTCACATTCAGGTGCCAGACTATAATAGCCCACAAGGTTTTTATTGAATTTCCCTTTCATTTTGTATTATAATACCAGTATTCTCTAATTTTTTTTTACAGGAAGTGTAAATCATCTCCTTTTGATGGATAATCCCGACTACATCAAGCTTCAGTTTGATAATGCCACAAACAACCACTTGCCAACACGATGGTCTATCCTATCAGAAACATCAGGTATATATATCAGTAGTATTAAATATACATATTTATATATATATTTTTATTAATATATATATTTATATATATATATTTTTATGTTTAATGTATACAGTGTGTCTCCAAGAAAAATGTTACAATCAGATGAAAATGTTTTATGAAAAACGTGTACACTTTCTATACATTTTTGGTTATTGATTGACTCAAAATAAACAACTTACATAAATATATATTGCAAATTCAGAAATATTCACAACATAATAATGAAAACTACAGAGTGTTAGAAATTATATCTTCACCTTTCTCTACACAACATGTCTCCATTGTGCATGTGTAATAAGTTAGAGCTGTTTGACTTTGGCACAACAATTTTAAAAGATGATCAATGCAGTACTGTTCAAAAAGGCTGGACATGTTAACTCTTATATGTCAGAGGATTTGAACCTCTATGGACTTTATGTGTATTATTTGGTACAGGTCTGCGACTTCGGCATGTTAAGAGTTAAAAGTTAAAGGTAAATAGCATGATTGGAGGTAGTCCTCAACTTGGGGAAGAACTATTCTAGAATCAAGTGAACTATGCAAGGAATCTGCTGTGAAAATTGTGTGGTCAAATACTGACTCATTTTAAAAGTACTACCATCTCTTGTGACAGGCAGCTTTGTATGGGAATAATTTCTAACGAGGCACAAGAGTAATTCAATACTGGTATGTTCATGCTTGATTCTCCTTATGTAAGCAAATTCAAGACAAATTCTTTCAGCCAAGATTTACACTCCAAGTAGTGTATACATTGGTATGTGTCCAAACTCATTTGCCTTTGGGGGCATTTTCAGTCGTTCCAATCATGTCATACCCTTCAAGCTTATTCATTTAGATAACCAACAGGTGTCCAAAATAATGGGAGAGAGTTGGAAATCTCTGACAATTATGGTACACTTGTTCATCGCCATGATATGGGCCACAGCTTTGAATGAATTGGTTCCTTTATTCTTCTTACTTTTGAAAACTGTGCAATTATTTTATTTCACTGAACTGAAATATCTTATGGAGAGTATACAAACTAAAATAATACACAACTGTACAACTTTATGGTCATATGTACATGCATTGAGAAGTCCATTTCTGCTTCACTGATAAAGTGTGGAACCTATTCTGGTGAAATACACTGTATAGTTCACCGATCTCTTATCATACTGTGAAAGGACAGCTTTTTTGTTCCTGCACAGTCTTGTGAAACGGGTTCAAGTTCAAATTCTCATAAAGCTGTTAACTTCAGAATTACCCCACTGCAGAAATAAAGGCTAATGACATGATTGGGAACACTTGAATATGCCTCAAGAATCAGATGCATTGAAACATATACTGATATATACACCAGTTGGAGTAGATCTTTGTTTACTTAAGGAGAATCAAGCATTAAAGCTCAGTGACATGATTGGGAGAAATGAAACATGCCTTTAGAACCAAACTGGTTGAAACCAAATGTACACCAGCTGGAGTGGATCTCCTGGCTGGAAGGATTTATCTTGACTTTGTTTACTTAAGGAGAATCAAGCATGAACAGGCCAGCAATTTCATTTTATCGGGGCATGATAGATTTGATCCACATAGAAGGCTATACACTACAAATTTGTCTGTTACAAGGCATACTGGTGGACATTATTTTAAAATGAGTTAATTTCTGACTACAAAATGTTCACAGTAGAATCCCTGCATAGTTTACTTGATTCTAGAATAGTTTTTACCCAAAGTTGAGGACTACCTCCAATCATGTCATTCACATTTAACATACCACTATACCAATATCTAATTGCTCTTGTGCCTCGATAAATATAAATCCCATAGAAAGCTACACAACAGATTTGCCTGCCACAACAGATATTGATGGTAGCTTTTCAGAATGAGTCAACATTTGACCACAAGATTTTCACAGCAGAATCCTTGCATAGTTTACTTGATTCTAGAATACAGTTTCACCCCAAGTTGAGTTCTTCCTTGAATCATGCTATTTACCTTTAACTTATTGCTTCTAAGATTCTGTAACTCTTGATAGATCTGGTTCCAACAAGTCAACTATAAATTTAA
>JZLH01S0229472.1:67539-78563 GCA_001188425.1 Eucidaris tribuloides
AGAAACCAATTGATGTGAGGGGCTATAGCATCTCTGTGATTGAACCAATCTCTTAATTATTGACATGTGCTTAGTAAAGATTATTGAAGCTAGCCTGTGTAAAAATATTGTTTATTTTGACTGAGTGGAATTTGTGTAGTGCCCTTGTAAATTTTTGATAAGTTTCTTTTGGAACCCAGTTTATTACCACCCGAGTGAAAGTGGGGGAAGAAATATTGATCTTGGGGACTGACTGCAAGACAAAGTTGCTATGTTCTGGGGTCTTGTGAGAGGCAACTTGTTGTATCTAGAAAATGGCAATTGGTTTAAAAATGAAGTTGTGAAAGTGGCACGTCCAGATATCACCAATATTTGTGAATGACGAACCTCTAAATTGAGATCGTGGTGCATTTTGATTGCTGGATGTATATAAAATATAGTTTGAGTGATTTGTTGTTGGAAACATTTGTGATTTTTAGAAATTTATCCTCAATACTTTTCACAGGTAAGTTCTGATATGATGTAACAGCAATAACTATTAACTACCTAGAATTTCAAAATTGGCTACAAATAGTATGTTCCAATGCAGAGTGTAGGGCATTGACCAAATAATGCTATAGAAAAAAAAAGTTCTATAGTCTCCAGATTGGTAATGAAAAATTGCATTACAAATTTATTAAGATGAAGTTGCTGATGAGAAAAAGCCTTTGTATTCCAATTTTAACTTGTGCATTGATGAGATAATTGACTAATTAGTGAGGCAAGTTCCACAGTCCCATTCGTAGAAGAAGGAATCACCATCAATATTATTACAATGTAGCGATTTCACAGCAGACGACGTTACCAGAGTGGTCTTTACAGCTATTTAATTATAAATGCCTGGGGTTCTACATTTAATGCACATTAGAATATAGCGGAGAAGGTACTATATTCTTCTGAATGAACCTAACAAAAGCCATCAATATGTGACATAAACATAAATTTGGTATTATCATAAAGCAAAGCATGTAAGCTCTTTACTTATATGAATATCTCAGAATTCTACAAATTTGAGACAAGTACTCCCATTAAGTATAGCGAATCACAAATGTAGTTTTGAAGTATGTACGTTTTCACATATTCACCATGTGGTTTGAAAAGTGAAAACTTATCTATACCAAGTTTGAGTGAAATCTTGATAAAAACCACTGTGTTTACCACACAGTTTACCAGCATGTTGTATTCACTATATACCAAAGTCTATGCATAATTATATCTTGTCATGCTAGACTTGCACATAGCAGCAAAATCGACTTAACTCACTGATAAAGGGAAATTAACTTCGTTCTTGAAAGTCTGCTGATGTTTAACAATAGTTTCAATAATTGTTTGTATGTTATTCCATGTATCATACTCAGTCATGAGGCAAATACATACATGGGTATCACATTTTCATTAGAAACTGCAAAGAAAAAATTGCTAAATTGCTTTAGAGAAACAAAGTTGTTCATTTCCTCCCTTTATCAATGAGTTGGTTACTTTGTTTGTAGCTATGATCGAAAACTATTCTTGCTGCCAAAGGTTATTTAATGGCTTTAATTGTCAACTAGGTATATTTGTATGTTTCTGTATCATTATTACCACCAAGAGTTTGGCGAGTATTTCTTTTATTTATGTGCATTTTTAGAAACACAAATTGCAATCGTGGTTGCAGTGAGCAAAAGGCTGCTACATGGTTACTATTAATACCAATAATGTGGACAACTAAACAAAGAATGTTGAAAAAATTTATACACTAAGGGATAAACAATTACATTGATCACACAATGCGAATTTGGTTTTGTCAGCGTTTATTCTTTAAATTACATTTACATATCACAGAATTTCAGTACATCGCTCTTGATATTAATTGCATAATATGAAGAGATTAATTCTTAAAAGATACGTGATTAATATCAGCAAATTGGTGAACGACATGATTGCGGATAGTCTTCAATTTGGGATTTAACTATTTTAGAATCAAGTAAACTAGGCAAGGATTCTACTGTGAAAATTTTGTAGTCAAAACTTGACTCATTTTAAAATAACTTCCATCCGTATGCCTTGTCACAGACAATCTGTTATTTAGGTTTCTATGGGGCGTAAATCTCTTGAGCCTCAAGAGAATTAACTGCTATGTTCATGCTTGATTCTCAAGTAAACAAATTCAAGACAAATCCTTCCAACCAAGAGATCCACTCAGCTGGTGTATCTTTGGTATATCTTTCCAGCAGTTTGGATCTAAAATCATTTTTTTTTATTTCTCCCAATCATGTCACTTTCCTTTAATTGAATTTCCCATACACCTGTGCAAAACCTAGGAAAAGAAATTCATTTTTCCAAGTGAACCAAAGTCAATAAAAACCCATGGGACTAAACTCTTCATATATACTTCATAATGTGGAACGATTGATTGGTATATGGTGATATTGACAGAAAATACTAGTGGTTGTAACTCATTTGATATGTTTTGAACACGAAGTAATCACTTCCCACTATGTTTCTTGTGCTACAACAAAATACTTGGACTACATTTTACTCATTAACCCGTTGGAGACTAAGAACAAGTTAACTCGTGTTGGTGTCGATGGAAAATGCGTGTTATAGGGAAATCAAATCGTCTCCAATGGGTTAAGCCTTTGAAGAATTAAAAAAATGGTGCCATGTAAAACAAGCAGTAATTTGTGTAAATTTCTCTCAAAAATAGAACTATTATATTTATATGAATTGGTTTGTGTTTGTATAAATTGGAAAAAAAATAAGAAAAGTGTTGCTTGTTTTGGGAACCACAAAGGTAAGAAACAAGCTTCTATTTTTGCCGCATACATGTATATTGTCTTTCAGAAAATAGTACTAAACTCAAAACAGTATTGTTTTCCATACTAAACCAACAACAGAAGTTGTGTAGTTCAATACAGTTGCAGCAACTGCTATTAAATAACGTAAATCTTTTCAACATTTTATATACCTCTACAAGACATAGTAGGTATACTGCAATAAGATTTTACACTGTAAAAGTACAACTATTTTTTTTATCTGTACAACTTTTTAAACAGACATATATTTCTCTTCTATCTGTTTATACTTGCTGTTGCAAGTTTTGGCAACTGCCTTTTTGCTATCTCATATCTATGTTCGAGATGCCTTTTTTTGTATATGTACAAATTTGCAAGAGATATAAAAGTTCTTGTACATTTTACGTCTTTATGCATAGCAGCATGTGGAATATATTTGTATATATGTTATACACATTTTTCACTTTCAAAGCTGAATAAAACTTTGCAAATAAAATTGAAAAATTATAATTTTAGCTCTTCATTTGTCATTTGTCCATCTGCATCAGAAGACAGCCTTTGGATGCCAATGTGCCCTGGGAGTAATATACAGGGTGGCCCAGAAAAGAATGCTACGAGTATGATCGCTAATTTCTTCGACATTATCGGCAAAATGTCATTAATTTTTATTTCGTTGCTTAGAACATTCTTTTGCCAATAAAATGATACCAAGATCATTGATTTTGAGTAAGGGCGTTTTGATTCGAGGCCATTTTTCGGAGGCAATGCAATTTCCCAAATTTTTCAACGGCGGCGGTCATCGAACGCCGAGATATTCTGGCGTCTCAGCTAACCATACCAGACAAACTGCGATGACAATGGAGACATAGAGCCCGCATCGTCTTCCTTATGAAAGCAATGGCATTCCAGCCCTTTTGTCATTGCGGTTTGTCCGGTATGATTAGCTGAGACGCCAGAATATCTCGGCGTTCCAATGACCGCTGCCGTTGAAAAATTGGCAAATTTGGGAAATTGCATTGCCTCCGAAAAATGGCCCTAGAAATCAAACGCCTTACTCAAACAAATGATCTTGGTATCATTTTATTGGAAAAAGAATGTTCTAAGCAACGAAATAAAAATTAATGACATTTTGCCGATAATGTCGAAGAAATTAGCGATCATACTTGTAGCATTCTTTCTGGGCCACCCTGTATAGTGTGTGTCTTGGGGGGGGGGGGTGCATAGCACCCATAAGAAACTTTACTGAATTTTTTATTAGTCCCAAATGTGGACTTTGTGGACATGTCTGAATTGATTTTTGCCTAGTTGAACACATTTTAGAGTCCCAATGGGACCGACCACTCACGTCCTAAATCATTATCACTTGTCAAAGTTGACCATAACTGTCAATCGGATGGCCTTTAAAGGATTGACCTTTTGATCTCTGCCTGTCAGCTTAACCAAAATGATGTCATAAATTTCCCCTTTTCTCTCTGCCTTTCTCACTTTACCCTACATTTAGTAGCCTTCATCTTTCCTCAGATCTTTATCCCCAACATAAAAAAATGTGACACAACTGTAGCTCCAAGTCAAAGTGATTTGTACAGATTTCACTCCGGCTAAGTTGATTGTATGTTAGTTTATTGGCACCCCAATTAACCATACAAATAAGGGTATACAGTGCAATAGATGCTGTTTGATATCTTCTCTAGTGCTACATGCTAAATTTGATGATAGAGGGTGTCCTTACTCTGGAGTTAGTGTTCCAAGAAAATTTACTTTTTGTTAGAAAGTTGCACAATACATAATATCGGTGCACAATGAACATGTGCGGATATATGTGACCCGATGTAGCGTAACCATATATGAAGATATCACAATGTTCGAACGTCCGCGCCCACGAGGCCTCAATGAAAAAAGGCATTGCGATAAAGTGTTCTCCAATGACTACTGCACAATTTCCCTTGAAATGAGTATATTTACAAATGTTGCTAACTCACAGGATGAAAATGACTAAATATGAAATCCGGAAGATGAAAAATGAAACTGGAACAAATCTGAAGAATTGGTGGACAGCTACTTGCCGCGTAAAAATCAACCAGCAGAAAAAAAGACAGGTCTACACTAGGTACAGGCTTTCTGCTATGTGTCTTGGAATGGAAAAATTGACCATGAGTTAGTCTCACAAAGAGTCTTGATTGACTTGTGTTGTCATGGAGTAAAAATAACCACTTAAAATAACAGCAGCCAAGCCTTGATTGACTAACATTTACACAGGAATTCTTGCTGTGATGTGAAATGTCTTGAATAATTTACTGGTCTGGAGATGCACAAAAGACATACATGTAGTTGAACACATGTGCTACAGCAAACTGAATTAATGAAGTAGTAGACCTCCTGTCTTGCCATGATCAAAATACACGAACTAGTGATCAAGCTCTGATCAAATCAAACTGGTGATCTAGCTCTAATCATATGAAATAAGTATTTCATGCACAAGAAAATGGCTACATTAGCATAATTATTAATTTCAAATTTCTTTGAAGCCCCTAATTTTAGGTTCACACTGCCGATCTGTTAAAGTCAATCAGGCCCGGTCAAGCCAATTTTGGGCCTGGTTGGTCAAGCTCGGCACGGTTATCGGGGTCAATCTACCTCGACTGGGGTGATCAACAATGCTCTGGCTCCCTTTTTCGAATGTTAAAATACTCTAGGTAACCAGAACTATGTCGATTAATGCAGACGGACGTCCGATCATGGTAGATTACCCCCAATTACCAGCCGAACTAGACAGAAAAGGCCCAAAATTGGCTTGATCGGGCCTGATCGAGTTGACAGATCGTCAGTGTGAACCTAGCATTACCAAGCCCTATCAGATAAAACATAAAGAAGTAGCATTTTGTTGTGATGTTGAACACACACAGACACACACATGAACACACGTACAAACCCCGTTCATAGTCCCCTTGTGAATTTTGTTTGATGGGGACAAAAATGTGAAAACAGTTTTTGATGTTGACTCTCCAACATAGTCTAAGTATGTTGACCTGAAATAACCTTTGACCTTGACTTTACGACCTGAAATTCAAGTTAAATGATAACTGATACTTCATAGCCCTTCAGTTCAAGTTCAATGGAGTAAGAACTATATACTTTCAGAAATTATGCCAAAAATTCAAACACCTAACCTTATGTTAAAATTTTTTATGTTGACACCCATATCTTGCTTCTGCTATGCAGGCAAGACAATAAAAATGTTTTAAAACCAACTGTTTATGCTTGAACTGAAGAAATAATTAAGTTTTATGCAATGGGTCTAGCAATATATGATCATCTGATGTATTTCTGAGCTTTGAACAGACCAAACAATAACTTTCTAGCTACAAGACATTACAATACAAACTCACTTTCATCTAAAACTGAGATGAGGTTTCGCCACCCCCCACCCCCACAGCAGTAATCCTTTACCTCCGTACTGCAAATGGAAAGAAGTGACATAACACTAAAATTTGAGTTATTGATGTTTTTCTTAAAAATCCTGTGTATACTTTACACCTTCAGGCAAAGTTGGAGAAGAAATAATCATTCTGTTGAAAGATATTCCATTAACAAGAGCCCCGGGGGGCACGACGCTCACCTGAGGACGCGCAAACTCTCTATGGTGCCCATATAGTTTTGGCCCTTGGAACCTGATATCTATAGGCACCAACATAGCCAAATGAACCAGTTGGAAAACTTTGCATCCCCTTGCCATATAGCTGATTTTGCCAAGTTAAATCAAATTCTAACATCCGTTTTAATAAAAAGAAGGCACGCCCTAGTATCTTAGATTTGACCCTTGACCTACTTATGTGACCTTGACCCCAATTTAACATTGAGGTCACTATACATGTAACATCTACCATTCAAGTTAGTCACAAATGGGCCAATACCAACCAAAGAAGAAACATTTGACTTCATTTGACCTTTGACCTACATATGTGACCTTTGACCCCCAAATAACATTGAGGTTCCTGTTACGCACCTACCACCCAAGTTTGGTTACAAATGGACTAGTGGTTAGAAAGTTACCTAGTATGGGCCCGTATGGGCCCTGCCCCTGGGCCCCCGGGGGGGGGGCCTGGTGTACCATTCCAAGAACCCTCTATCCCCTCCCCCTGAGGATCATTCCCCAAGTTTGATTTAATCCATTGATGTGAATGTGAATTATTCCCATAGGGCCCTACCCCCAACTTTTGCCCCCTTAGGGGCCAAATGGGGCCACCCTGGGCATTGTCATGAGGAACATGAATTCAGCACATACAGAGGTATCTACACACAAAGTGGCTTAATTATACATTTCTGGATCTAGAGAAGAAGATGTTTGAAAACCTACCTACTTTTGGCCCTTTAGGGCCCTGCCCCTGGGCCCCTAGGGGCCAGGTGTACTATTTGAGTACCCTTGAATCCCACCCCCTAAGGACCATTCTGCCAAGTTTGGGCCAAATCCAATCATGCATTTGAAGAAGAAGCTGAAAATGTGTAAAAGTTTACCACGACGCATGACGCACGACGACGAAAAGCGATCGCAATAGCTCACTTGAGCCTTTGGCTCAGGTGAGCTAAAAATGCAGTGAAATTGCCTTGATGCCAATGTACATGACAAATACAAATGTCCCAATAGTGAGAAATTACACTTTTGTCACTTGGTCCCTTTTGTTACAGTAGGGCAGTGTGCATGGTTAAGGTTTCCAGCTTATATATCATTGTACAAACGCACAATGACATCACCAGAATTACACATCAAACATTGAGACCAAATGCAATACATTATCTCGATTTCATTATTAACTGAATCATACATTTATTGCATTTTATGTCATTTGTTTATTATAATTTTTAAATAATCAGAGCAGTTTGACTGCATCGCAGTGGATGGGTATGCCTCCGCACTCCCACGCCAATTTCAAATTACATTGCAATATCCAATCTGATCAGTGGTTTGGAAGTTACCATGATAACAAGATAAAATCACATACGTTGACACCATCCTGACCTTTGAACTCCCAAGTCTAATCAGTTCATTGTTACATCATACTACATACATGTACTTGATCCAAGTTTCATTTCAATCTGATCAGCAGATCATCAGTTATTGAGGTAACGAGGACCAAAAATGGTGGCACACACGTACAAGCATGGACATTGAAATGGAAAAGACGCAAACATGATGCCTTTTTCAGCCCCCTTCGGAGCAGAGGAATAAAACTCAAATTACATGCAAAATGAACACTGAATTCATACTGACTTGTTTGAAGTACATACAATACTTTATGTAAAATCAGTACAAAATCTTAGGCTGTAAGACATTTTTAAGTAAAGAATTCATAATCTGGGGGTCTAATTTCATTTGACAGCAATGCATTAAACACAAGGCAAAAGCCATGTCTTGCTCAATTTGTGTGCAATAATTCTAGTAAATTAATTCTAATTCAATAGTGACATACATTCATTATTTGTGTGATTGGAGTATTTTGCACATTACATACAATCTGAAAAAGCATGCACCAGATGATTCTTTGCATGATCTATCCTACAGGTCTTGCAGGTATATTCTGAGATTTGACCTCGAACTACATACATGACCTTTAACTCTCAAATACAACATTGACGTCACTGTAAACATTTACCATCCAAGTTTGGTTACAAATGGGCTTATGGTTAGAAAGTTACCAACCTGAGTAGAAACTTGCAGATTAAATTTTAAAATTTGACCGCAATTGACCATTGCCCTGATACAAGACCTTTGATCCCCAAATAACATTGACTTACTTTGACTGACTTAATCGCATAATACAGTGTGTCCTTTCACTTTCCTACGTGTCATCCGTCTCCATTCAGTTCGTCCCTTGGGCTAGATGTTCAGCCTCTTGTAGGGGTTTTCCCAAGTCACCCACTATCTGGTCTCTCCAGCGCATTGGTGGGCGACCAGGTGGTCATATAACATTGAGGTCCCAGTAAAACCTCTACCAACCATCGTTTGATTATAAACTGGCAAATGTTCATAAAGTTATTCAAGTTGCATGAGCGTTACACTTACAGACGGACCAATGCCGCTAAGCATCTACTAGACTTGCTCCATCTCCACGGCTAGACAAGCGTAAACACCGAATCCATGTTGTCTTGTCTGAATCACATGGAACACTTTATATGTAAAATTTATTTAAATATTATGATGTAAGACGATAACCTACAGGATCCATACTAACATTTGTGATCTAATTTCATGTGAGAGCAATGTATTACAGAGAAAGTTATGCAATGCATAAAATACATATATATCTCATGATTTTAGACACGCTTTTCAAAATTATACCATTTTAGGTATTCAGAATTTTTTTTGCCATATTTTTTTATTGATTTTGAATAGATTTGCATTAATTAGCATAATTAATGAATTGCACAATTCTGTGTGAAATTTTGGAAGCCCCTACCAAGACCTATCAGATAAAACAAACAGAATCAAAATCTGCCTAAAAATTAAGGAATAGTGACACTTTTAGTGATTTTGAATAAATTTCCATAAATCAGCCTACTGTACATGTAATTAATCAACTTCCAAATTCTGTGTTGAACTGTGGAAGCCCCTACCAAGACCTATCAGATAAAATAAACAGAATCAAATTCTTCCTAGAAATAAAGAAATAGTGGCATTTATAGTGATTTTGAACAAATTTGCATAATTTAGCATAATTAATGAACTTCCAAATTCTGTGTCACAGTTTGGAAGCCTCAAGCCCTATCAGGTAATACAAACAGAACTAACCCCATGTTAAGTTTTTGATGCTGACTCCACAGCATATAACAGTCTAAGTATGTTGACCTGAATGACCTTTGACCTTGATTTTGTGACCTGAAATTCTACCCAAATGATTAGTGATACTTCATAACCCATATGTCCAAGTTCTAAGGAATAAGGACTTATACTTCTCAAGATTATGCCCAAAATTCCAAAACTTAAACTTGGTTATAAAATTTTTATTGTTGACACTGCTGTCGGAAAAGCGGCGCCTATACCTCGCTTCTGCTATGCATAGTAGGCGAGATAATAAATGGCATAATTTGTAATAAATGCATTTTTACAGGTTTTAATCTTGTACTCTACCCAAGAGCTTTTAACCTTTAATATTTTCAATTCTTAATTAAAAATTAAGATTTGTGGATTGAAAAATAACAGCACCCTCAACGATGAGCTGCAACCAGTCACATTTTCAGCTCACGGATTGACAAGTCACCAGCTATCAAACCAGAGCTGGCTGCAGCACTATATTTGGCTAGATTAGCTGGCTTCACATGTGGAAATGAAGGCCAAAGGGAAACATTTAAGTACATATAGAGTAACATGATGGCACATAATTCTGCACACCAAAGATTTAACGCATACAAATTACATGCAATTCAATTTCAGAGCAATAACACTGCATGATCATTTTACCCTCCCCCCCCCCCAAATAAAAACTAAAAATCACTTTTACTACAAGTATGTTTTTGAAGATGACTTGGTCAAAGTGTCACTTGACTCAGTTACGTAAAAATGGGTTCCTAATCTGTGCACATGTGCATTGGCTATATACACTGTGCAGAGCTGTGATTTGCGTAAGCACAATCAGCAAATTTTGAATTCTGGGAAACTGAGTGCATTTTTTTTTAAACGGTGACAAATCATGATGATAAATAATGATTTGAGTGTGAATTTTTGGTGTGCATATTAAGATCCTGCACAGAAATAGGGCACTTGATCATACAATTGCCAATAATCTGTACTTTCAACAAGAAATTTGCACAATCACACAATGCAAGCCTGAAGGATTGTTTAGGTGTGTATAATTGGATAGCACATCACACGTTGAGTTGGTAGTTGGGTCCCAGATGCAGACTTTTTTTTACATAAAGCATCACCAAAAATGACTAAACGCTGGGCTTGTTCAGTTGTGCTGTGTACTGTAAATCTGTCCGTGGTCAGTGTTTTAGATTGTGTCTGAACGTTTCCGGAATCCCTTTCCATGGTCTGCCCACATTGGCTAACTCGTCCTTCATTTCTTTAACTGTCAGGGGTCGTGACCCCCCATCCATCTCTAGCTGGGGTTCATACCCCCTCTGCGATAGCTCCACCTTCAACAACTCCTTGGCCATGGCATTTAGCTGCTTTGTCCTTTTCTTCCCTACTTGAACTCCAAGTTTGCTTTTTGATGTTATATGAGTATAACCCAATAC
>JZLH01S0229482.1:0-10865 GCA_001188425.1 Eucidaris tribuloides
AGAGAGAGAAATTCTGTAACCTGGTTTTGGCAGACTCTGACACCAGAGTGGTGAAGAAAGTCCTTCCCGGTGCATTTAATTATGAATGATATCATTCGTGAAAATGGCATGATCTCATAAGTCATAATTCTATAAAGTGTATATGTGTTATTTACCTCCCTTCTTTTTTCGTTACTGAACAAAGCATTTGATCTATTTATCATTAATTGATAATATCAGAGATAACAGCAAATTTATTCTGCATCTTAAAATTCTCTCTGCAAACTCTATCATTGCCATTATAATACAATTTGTTCTACTGGGGGCTTATTAAATATTAATGAGCTCTCAGATGTAAAGGAGTGATTCTCGGTATTTGTAACCAAGTATACCGTGGCATTGCCGTTACCCCAGCGGTGGCCTGGTGTTGTGCCGCTGAGACCGGATATCAGTAGGTTTCGAGGTTCAAATCCTGTTGGTCATCTTTTTTTCTGAGTCATTAAAAAAATAACAGATCAGCATTTGACCTTATTTATTCATTAATTTGATAATACAGAGATGAACAGCAATTTATTCCTGAATCTTCATCTTGTTTTACTTGGCAACAACTCTTCTCTAGCTGAAATACTTTAATCTGAATTGCCTAATACATTCTTATTCAACTAGAATGCAACTTACGTAATTTTCATCTTCCTAAAATAAGAACTCACTGTCATATAATCTATCATTTACCAAGGTCTGTTGGTTTGGAATTCGCAACAGATGAAATACCAATGCAAAAATTGCTTAATTTTTCAAAACAAAGTTTAAAAGATTTCTCTTTGAGAAATAATGCTGAATGATGAATATGTATACCACTTTGTGTTATTATAATCATTGTAAATATTTTTTTAGGGCATTGCCTTCTTTGTGATTTGGTTTATTGGTTATAGTGTATTGTTAAGTTGTTTGTTGTTCTGAAACATATTTTTTCTATTCCGAATATGTAAGTATTGCATTTTTCTATATCTCGTGTTCATATTTGTAAATGGTGGGCCTTGTATAAGGATTTTTTTTTTCCTTTTTGGTGCTACCTGCAGTACTACTTTGGAATCATAATGCAATTTAGACTTATACAAACCGATTTGTAATATTTTAACTTTGTATCATGTTTGTTTTATGTATGATTTACTGAGAAAATAAAAAATTTAAATTTGAAGCTGTATTTTTAACTAGTTATTCAGAGTAAGAATAGGAATATTTCATGGAAAAAAATACAATCTGTAACTTCAATTATGTATAATTGTGCCAAGTATACCGTGTATTCACTCTCATCACCAGGGTTTACTTAATATTAAAAATTATTTTGTTAAAATGAGAATGACAGAAATGAATCATAAACTTCTTTATGACACAAATAGTGAGAGATTTAGTTTGAGAGAGTTATCAAGCAGAATGCATTTTGTAAAAATCAAAAAATAAACAAGACTGTGTTCGATTAAGTGCTTTAGTTCTAAAATAAAAATGAGGCAAGATGTAGTTTGTAAAGGTCAACAAAAATTGAATTTAAGCATTGTTTGTGACCGAAACTGTGTGATTTTGTTCTTAAAGTATTAATTATTACAATGTATTTCATAAGCACTTTACTACATATCTGTCAGAAATAAATATATTGATAATGCAAGCCAGGATCCAACCAGCATACCAGCTGTTACTAAAAAAAAAAAGGGTAAATATAGTTTTAAACAATAATTACTGTTTCATGGTGAAGGGGCAATTTCATATCTCTTGGTTAGCATTATGATGCTGATATTTTGTTACTTGTGCAAGTTACTCAGTTTGAGTACATGGGGCTTGATAGCAGTTTTATTTAATTACATTTTATTATAGCAGCTGTAAATTTATCATACACGATTGATTAATTACTTGATATCCTCAGAAATGGTATTGGTTTCACCTACTTAAATCAAGTAATTATATTAATTGGTGTGCTGGAGAATACAGATATTGTAAATCATGCTTAAGCATAACCTCAAAATACATGCAACACTAATATTGCAGGCAACTTTTATTTGTTTGTTTTGTTTCAATTGCATATTTAACAAATGGTCCTAAAGTTTTGGCATTATACATATCTGCAAGTAAATTCTCTACTACTACTACTCTTGATGCAGAAGTGATTTTTTTTTTCGTTTTTGTGTGTGTTTTTTAGAATTATTTAGTGGCAGTTTTTATTGATAGCAACATTTTCTTTATTTTACTAACTATAAAAGGCAACAAAATATAATCTTATATCAAAAAGGTAATTTTATGTTGATGTTAATAGTAATCATTACTAGTGACTGACCAATATCTTGGTCTCTTGTATGTGTCATCATACTATTTGCTCATATTGATTTTTTTTTCTACAAAAATTGAAACATGACAAATGAATGATTCATGTCTTTCACCAATTCCCAAATATATTTTTCCTATTTCAGTTGTCATTGCATGTACTTTATACAATGCAAGTTCACTGTTTTGTTTATAGATTTTATGACACACCCTGAGTAATGATGGTTTCTAAGATAACCACTACACAAAAAGTAAGTTCCCCTTTTTCAAAATACCATAACTTTTTAACGAATTTTAGCAGAGAAATTTTGCAGGGGTGTTTTTACACTCACTGCCTAACTTCTGTGTAAAAGGGGGATTGATCCGTAGGTCATGCATGAGTGAGCATGCATTAAAGGCAAAATTGTCAATTTTGAAAAGTCACAGGAGCCATTCATTATGCCAATATAACTGTCAATAATGGTATTTTTTGCTTTATCAATAAAGTGTGCTCACTCAACCCTGACATGGTTACAACCTCTTATGTTTGTACAACATGCGCTGATACTTAATGCGAAAAATATCCGATTTCAATTTTTTCAATAAACTTAATGGATTTTACAATTTCAAAATTTAGGGAGGATGAAATTTTTTGATTTGAGCACACTGAACCGAAAATATGTGGGAAGTGTGTGTGAAGGTGTTTATTGGGTCAAACAATAGATGATTAACCCGTTGGCTACGGGAACCGGATGTGCTCTGTGTTAACTCTATGGGATTTTCAAAATCTCGGAGACAACGGGTTAACAGAAATAGCGCTAAATCGTTCATCAGAAACAGAATTTGTCAAAATCCTGTATCAAAAATCCTCCCAAATTACCCTTGTGAATTTTTAAAAGTGGCATTTATACCATTAATATGTGCTCACTCATGTATGACTTGACGGATCAACCACATTTTGACACACAAGTTTTTCAATGAATACAGAAATACTCCTGCCGAAATATTTTCCTCAAAACCAATTCGTTAAGAAGTTATGGTATTTTGAAAAAGGGGGAACTTACTTTTTGTGTAGTGTTTATATAAAAAAGTTTTCCCCATATTCAGCAAATATTATTATTACTCTGTAAGTCAAGTTGCCTTGCATTTTACTGTATTTGCATAATTGCATTGTAATAAGGTCTCCAAGGTTTCTCGCCCACTAATTATTTCCTGCATATTCTGGTTGTCATTGGTGTGGCCATTTTCGTCATGCAAAGATAACACCTTATTTGAGGGTCAATAGTTTGATACCAGTGGATATTCCCCCTTGCCCCTGAGAAACTCACACCACCCACACGACTTACTATTGCGAACCAACTCGACAACGCTGAACCTTCCCCCCCTCGGGAAACCACAACTGTCTGTAAGTGTGTAAGTTGGGAATCGCCCCCCACTACTGTGTTTGTTTGGTATTTAACTGACGTCAATATAGTGGTAGATAGAATATTCGTAAACAGTTTGGATTGGGAGATACCAATCCAGGGCTGGATATTAGCTTACACCTACCCATCCATGGCCGGTGATTTTGGCAATGGGTGGGTAAAAATAGAAAGTTATCTGCCCGAATTAATAGTACAAAAGAATGCCAAGATCCAGCTGTATGCCAATCACTAAATCAGCAAGGTATAAAAAGAAAATTTGATTGATGTATGCAAAGTGACATGTAATATTGTTCTGTTAATTTCATTTATACTCCTGGTGCAATAACATGGAAGTGCTAACCCTGCCATGAACCTATCATTGCTAGTGGAGCAGAACAGTTCATAAAGGGGATTTACACCACATTAGTTTGTCCACCCCTCATTGATTGTTCTTTCTTCCAAAAGAATTCACTCAAAATGAGTCAAAAACGGGTTCCTTAAAACCACTTCCACAGGCAGTGAAGTGTGATCATTGTAACCACCCATTCCCCCCTCCCAAAAAAAAGAAGCAATATAGCTACCTGTATTGAACCAATAAATGCAAACAAAGATCAGTTTTTGTGGCACTTCAGCTTTTTTAATCTTCTTTTGTAATGGAATAACCACATTTCTGTGGGATGAAATGTGATTTGAAGGAGTTATATCGAGTTGAACTTCAAGTGTGTTACTTTTTTATGATTTTAAGGGCCCAGATGACATATTAGCCACCAACCAAATGTGGCTCCTCCACAAAGAGTATTTAAGCCCCAATGACTTCATCACATACATGAGTGAATAGGCATACATATAATTTTTCAAAGGGGGGTGTTTATCGTCCAAAAAGCAACAAGCAAAAAAAAAATCATCACTCCTGATGAAAATCTATTCCATAGTCCAAAACAAAGAGAAAAGTAAGAAGAAAAAGGTCAAAAGGCTTGAAATAGGTTTTTTTTATACCTTACATTTGATGTTTGTTTCTATTTATCACTTGTCATATGAGGAGGATTAGGTCTAAGTTTGTTCAAACATTTTTCAGGAATTATGGTTTGTGGTTTGTCATTGTTCCTGGCAAATAATATCCTGTCCCACTTTAGGAATGACCAGGGTCTTGAGGACAACTGAGTTTATTATCTTAAACTTTATATATGAAATCTGTGGTTATATGATATCCTTTTAAGGTCACCTTTATTTCTACTGGCCCTGACCTACTTTTCTTATTGGTATAAGTGCTTCTGGCGTCGTCTTGCCATATGCTACCACTAGTACTACTTTTATTACAACTACAAATAATAATTATGAAACATTTTTGTATAGCGCATAACACATAGGCAAAATTCTAACATCTGTAAGTGCTTTTTAGAACAGAAATACAAAAGGAGTGGAGATGATGCACTGGGTTCGTAATTGTGAAATGTTAAAAAATGCTAAATAAACGTGTTTTCAAAGTATTTCTGAACTTTTCGTATGTTTCTATATTCCTGAGAGATTCCGGGAAATTATTCCATGAAACAGCGGCAGCATGTGAAAATGATCTTTCTTTCCCCATATGACTTTGTCACAGTGTGTGAGACCTGTAATAGCGACTTTGTACTTGAACAAAGCATTCTTTCTGGTTTATACAGTGTCAACAATACAGTGAAATACAATAGAGCAAATTGATGAAAACATTGGTAGGCTAATAAAAGTACTTTGTACTGTATATGGGATTGGATAGGTAGCCAATGTAACTTTTTTAAGACTGGGGAAATTGGCTCATGTTTCTTTGTTCGTGTTACGAGTCACGCTGCTGAATTTTGAACTAGCTGTAATCTTTGAATTTGACGAGACGGAAGACCAAAAAGCAAACTATTACAAAAATCAAAATGGCACATTGCAAAGCATGAATTAGGCGCTCAGTAGTTGTCTTGTCCAAAAAAGTGTGAATTTTACCTATTTTATGCAGTGCGAATGATGCTGAGCGACATTTTTGTGAAACAAAATGTTTAAAAGTGAAATTGTTATCAAAAGTGACCCCCAAGTTTTTACATGTTCTGGTTGCATGAACAAGAGTGCCGAAAAAAATCCAGTGTCAGTGTTGGGTTACTCATTCTGTAGCGAGAAGAAACATGAAGAAATTTAGTCTTGGAATTGTTGCGTTTCAAACCATTTAGTTGAGACCACTCTTTGACTGATCGCATACAATTTGATATTTTTGCAGTGATATCATCATCATCATTTCTCTTAATATAATATACAGTTTTGTGTCATCTGCATAAAACATTTTGTGAACCCCATGTGTATCAATAATGTCTTCTAGAGGAGATGTATAGAGAGTGAATAAGACTGGTCACAGTACGGACCCCTGAGGGACCCCTTGAGAAATGATATGTCTGGATGACTGCTCGTTTCTACTGCTGCTAGTACTGCTTTCTTTACAACTTAGTACCACTACTTCTACTAATACTACTAATACTACTACTACAACCAATATAATTACTACTTGGGGGAAAAAAATCAAAATTTTCTTTTGGAGGGCTACTTTTCCTGTTACAGTGCATTCCAGATAATCTATTGTATTGAACTGTATGGCAATTTCTGGAGGCTCTTTTACCATTTCAGGGACAAAATCACCCCACGCCCCTGTGTGTGTTTTTTTTTCTCCTGCTACATTTACTAGTTCTGCTACTACTGCTATTTTGCTACTACTGCTATGACTCCGGCCTACTACTATTGCTAATATTAATAATAAGTATTATTATTTATTGTTGTTTGTAGCAAACAAAGCATACAGGGGATGCCACAAATATAGTTGTAGTTTCATACAAATAAGAAGTATACAGTTATGAATAAACCTATACAAAGAATTAAAACGAGTGAATAAACATATGGACTGCAACACATACAATTATTTGATGATATCATAATAAAATTCCATATCATTAAAATACTAATATTGAACTGAGTGCAAGACTGTGTCCATGTATATATGGTCTCTACTCTCTCCCTACTTCCCAGGTATCACATCGGCTTCAACCAGGAGAATGTGCCGTCTTCAACAATCGTAGAGTACTTCATGGTCGTCAGCATTTTCAGCAAAATGGAGGCACCAGACATCTCCAGGTAGGTATCCATGAAGGTAAAGGTAGAGTTGGCGGTTTATAGTCTCGGATCAGTGCCTTTAAGTTTAAGGCACTCTCTCACGACTTTACCCTCCATGATCGTCAAGCCATATGAAAGCAGCATTGAGCATATACTGCGTACGCCATATATTTCGCATCCATATATTTTGGCGATTTTGCTTCAAGATGGGGAATTCGCAAGGGTATATTTTCACAATTTTATTGTATTTGCATTCACTTTGAACAGAAATATCGGGAAGTGAAAATTTTCGCATTCAGTAAGTCGCGAAATTCACGAAATAAAACCACTATGAAATATTCAGCGTATATAGTATTTTAAGTATGTGCAGCAATGATGTAGCCAGGGCTCTTGTCATAGGGATCCAACACACTATGCCATGTCTTACAGTGCCAAACAACTTGAAAGGGGGTGGGGTTGCATGTGCTAAAGTGCGTGCCTCCATGTTAGATCAAGTATTTGATCCTTTTTTTATGACTTGGAAAAAGAATAGCCTAACAGGAATTGAACCAAAAACCTTAAACTAGTATCTGGTCAACAGTATAACTAACCAGGCTATGCTGTGTAACAACAATTTCACTGTTGATCTAATTATCATTTGGTGATACAGAGATATACAGCAAACCTATTCAGCATCATTACTTCTCTCCTTTAAAACATTTTATTCATTAATATTTTTCCTATAGGGGGGCTTGTGAAATATCCATGAGCTGTTAATTGTTCTCTGTTCACGAACATGAAGTGATCAGAAGATGGGATGAAATGGCCAAAGTGTATTAGTTGAGAGGGTTTATTCCTGCCTTTTATCATCTCCCTTCTGCAATATCTCATAAACTGTTGGTGAAATGTCAATCCAACTGAAATTCATCACCACAAGTTTGGGGTTGAAAGGTGTTAGATAAAGAATCTTAGATGTCTCATACTTGGCTCGTATGGACTTGTTCACTTTTTCCAAAGATTGGAATTGTCCAACAATCTTGCGACAAAGAACACTTACCATGTTTAACCACAGGAATAAAGAAAGGTTGGTTTTTTTTCCCCTTTTTTGTTGGGGGAGGGGCAACTGTCCTGGTGACATTTTTAAGAAGGGGTATTTAAAACAACTCCTGAAGTAATTCATCCCAAAATTGAAGTTTTGTATTTTACTGAATCATGATATATTTATATTTTTAAAAGAGATCAGTCCACAAATCATGAAAAGGGGTGTTAACATTAATGATCTCTCCTGAGATAAGGTGTTTTCTAGGTCAGAAATTGAGAGTAAATGTCAGGAATCTAAAATGTTAAGCCAGCTGGGATTCATTGACTTTTATAAAGATAGAAATAGATTAATGATAAGTAGAGGGCTAGATATAATGGCTAGGTATAATGTGGAAAATGGCATTTTGAACAAAAAAGAAAAAAAATCATGCCTATAAATTCCCCCCAAAATAAATTTATAAATTTTTATTAAATAAAACTAAACTAACTTACCAAGAAGATTCCTAATAAAGCCAAAGAAATCATGCTTTACCTGTATGTTCCCAAGCCCGAATCAAAACCCCCATGGGTCTAGTAAGCAAGATATTATTTGTGATTTTTTTCCCTTAAAAAAGTCAAGTCGAAAAATTACAAAATTACAACACGGAGAAAAAAGGAATATGACGCTTACAAAATGGAGAAAAACAGAATTTGACATTTGTAAAACAGAAAAGTTTGGGGTTTAGGCTAGATAAAGATCTGCTATCATATGTTAACCTCTTGGGGATAACAGGCATGTACAGATTGCACACTCAGAATACAACAGGCTTTTAGAGAAGCCCAGAAAATATGGCAAACTTTTTCGGTCAAACATTGGATAAGTGATTGAGTTATATTTCATAATGCCTTTCTCATAACCAGTATAAATGAAGGGAGTATATATTTTTTGTCAAATTTTTGTGAGCAGAAAACATAATATTTTTTCTATTCTCAAAGTTCATGATCATCCAAATGAAAATTGTGTCATCTCTCATTTAACCTATTGAAGACAGTTTGATTTTGCTTTAACATGCATTTCCTATAGACCTCGTGACGAGATATCTCGTCTATCGTCTTCAAGGGGTTACTAAATGATGCTGAATACAATGAGCACAAAGGGATTTAAGACCAAATTAATGTTTCCTTGACTGCAAATATTCGTGTGCTTTGCTAATTTGGCCTGGAATGTCATGTAAATGTACTTGCATGGTTCCGGCCACCTGCGTTAGTTTAGCATTTAGTTTCTTACAATCAACATGATTTCCAAATGAGCGTCTTATTGAGTGTGCCATGTACTTGTCACCTTTGCACCTGCTTGAAGTCTTTGTTATGTCTTGATACTTTTTTCGATTGCAGCTAGCTGATTTACTTGTACAGTATATTTCCACCTGTATGTAAATGAGGTATTGAGCAGACCTGTACATAACAACTATACTTTGAACTTTACAATGGGTGTAGTGGTTTCAATTAGGTAGGAGGTTAAGGTGATGTAAAGGTCATTCACTATAATGTAGCATCTATACCTCGTACAGTTCACATTGGAAACTATTTTTTCTCACAAAAACCATTTCTTTATGCCTTTGGCTAGCTGGGCTGTGTAGTATACACATGCCTAGCATGCATATATAGCACATGATCAGGGACCAAATAGGTCACATGGTGGAATTCTTTCTGTATGAGCTAGATCTGAACTCTGAGGTTATTGTTGCATGCAATACATTGATAAAATTCTAAAGAAATCACTTCACATTCTGGAGGTAAGATAAGAAACATTAATATCAAAGCTATATGAAAAGTATTGCATGAATGAACAAATAAATGCAGTAGTATACAAAATTTTAGAAACTTATGGTACCAGTAACCAGTGTTGGAGGTCTCGAGACTGGTCTTGGTCTCGAGACCGGTCTCGAGACCAGGATGCTCTTTCTTGGTCTCGGTCTCGGTCTCGAACCCTCTGGTCTTGGTCTTGGTCTTGGTCTCGAACCTTCTGGGCTCGGATTTTTTGGCCGAGACCAGCCGAGACCAGCAACTTAAATGATGATTTTACATAAAAATCTTTATTGTTGCACATGAACAAACTGCAGTTTTGTGGCATGTACAGCGGTATGGGGCGTTCAAACATGCAGAGTGCGTTCAAATCTTCTTCACATAAGGTCTGGCAATGGTGGGTTCTCCGAGGCAATACATGTATATTCTGGTCGTTCCTCTTATAATTGAACATGGAGGTAGACATAGAGAACAAAAGAAGAAGTATGGAATGAACATACAAACAGAGAAAAAAGCAACGGAAGAAAATGTATAAAGAAAGACAGAAAGAGAGAAAAACGGAGAGATTGGAATAGAAAGTCAAACGAAAGAAAGAAAACGTAATAGGAAATAATAAAAGAAAGAAGACTCAAGACTAACGAAAAAACAGAAAAAGAAGATTGACATCAAGATAGTACGAAAAGAAATTTTAGAACAGATAGAAAGAAGGAAAAAAGACATCAAGAATGAAAGAAAGAAAGATAGAAAGCAGGAAGGAAAGAAAAAAATTGAATGAAGAAGAGAAAGAAAAAGAAACAAAAATCAAGAAAAGAGAAAAAGAAAGGATAAAATGAAAAAAAAAGAGAAAGGAAGGAAGACATGGGAAAGAGGTTGAAATAAAGAAAAAAAATGAATTAAGAATATAAGAGAGTAAAGAATAAATAAACGATAGACAAATAAAAGAAGTAAGAAAGGGAAAAGGCTAGAGAAAAAAAAGCAAATAGAAAGGAATAAAACAATAAAAAGAGAGAGAGAATGAATGAAAGGTAGACCAAAGTAAGAAAAGGGAAGAAAGATAGAACATAAGGAAATAAGAATAAAAGACATTAAGAATTAATGAAAACGGGAAGAAAGAAGGAAGGAAGGAAGGAAAAATGAATTTAATGAAAAAGAGGAAACAGAGAAAAAAGAGAAAGATAGGTAGAGAGAAAAAATAAGCAAGAAGAGAGAGAGAAACCGGGTTCATTTTTTCTGACATGTTTGTTAAAATTATAGATAGAGAGATAAATT
>JZLH01S0229505.1:35974-48036 GCA_001188425.1 Eucidaris tribuloides
GGAACGATTAATATGCCCCATAAGCTGTCACTTTTTTCGAATTGCATCAACTTTGGCGTAAACCCCTTTGCTGAGCTAGGAAATTGACAAGGTCCACATGGCCTTCCTGAGCCACCTCCATGAGGGGTCAAAAGAATATATTGCTGGGAGAACAATATATAGCACCACAACTGTCTTTTTTACAAGTTTGCATCAAACTTGGGTAAACCTACCTGCCTGAGCAGGACTTGACGAGGTCACATTGGCCCTCCTGAGCGCCTCCATGAGGGGGGGTGAGAGCAGCCAGCTCGATGTCGGCCCCACCATCGATTGAGGAACCGGGCCAACATCAGGAAACCCCCGCAGCACGCCCAACGTAAACGCCGTTTCTTGCGTCTCTTCGCGTCTGGGCATGATGTTTGCACCTGAAAGACGTAAACAGCAAACCTTTTTAGTTAGGCTGCTTGCATTATTTTTCAATGCAAACACAAATTTCACACTCACATAGCATTACTCGATTCTAATCTGTGGCTGGAGCTGTTAATCAGATCCAAAGGATGTAAAGTACTTTAATTATGATAATTAAATGTTTCCATCAACAGTTTGCGGAATTGTATTTTTTTCACCGTGAATCACACTTGTAATAATGCGGTGTTATAATAGCACTAACTTTCTGGTTACCTTCTCATCAATAATTTGGGAAACTTTATCTTAAGTTGATTTCTTAAAATTTGAAAGGTGTTTGTTCCATTTGATTGTGATTGTGATGTCAGCCGACGCAATATTTCATTTGACATACTAATTTCATTTCATACAATCTGGATGTTTGTCCACACTGGAGGAGTCCCTGCTCTCAAAACTCTGCCCGTACTACAGTAATTTCAGCCATTGCCGCCCGGCACGAATTTCTTACGCCCCTGAATCTAAAGCCCTAACCCCGCCGGTGAATGGCAATAGCTGCCGTCACTACCCTTTGCAATCACTTTTTACCCGGTCTAATATCACTCTGGTGACAACCTGTCACCATCATCATCATGTCATCACCATCCATTAAATCATCACCATCTTATCACTTAAATAACCATTCACCCCCAAAAAAAAACACCTCCTCCCTCAGTACACCTGATACCATGTAACAGATCTAAAACAAAAACATAATAAAATCAGTTTGATTGCTGATGTCATGACAACCTTGTAGCAAGAAGGCAGGAACCACCATCTCCTCATGACCCTCTCTAGCCGCCTCCATCAGGGGGGATATACCCTTCATTCTTGACCTCCTCAATGTTGGACCACCTTCTCTCGTCGAGGCAGCGTACGCCAGCTTGGACATTGACCCCCAGGCAGCCAAGGGTCAAAGGTGACTCAAAGCTGTCAGCAGGGCTGTTGACCTAGGCCAACGACAAACAAAAAATGTGGGATGCTTATTCTAACAGCAATGATCACATCATAATCACTGTTTTAACCCATATCTGCCCGGGGGGGGGGGGGGGGGCTAAAAAAGCCCCCCCCCTCGACAAAGTTCGCGCACCATTCCGCCTGCGGCGAATTTTTTGACCGCGTCGCTCGCTGACTTTTACTTTCAGTGTGCCGCATCTTTTGAGACCAAATTCGCGACGTCGGCGTACGCCGTGTGGTTCCGGAGTTACGACTTTTATACTCCTGTCACACCAAAATCGCGCATCAAAAACATGCTATCGTGTGTTATTTCAATGCAATTGTGGTTTTCAGCCCAAATTTTCATAATGCTATGATTATTTTTACTTTTACTGATTGAAATTAACTAATTTTATGCTGTTTATGATTCGCAAGTGCCGAGAAATTTCATTAAAGAAACAATAAAAAACAAAAGGTCAGAAAAAACAAAGACAGAATACATAAGAATTCATTGAAACAATAAGAATAATAAGAAATAACTCTGCATCAGCATTTTTTTTGACGATTATTGTTAGAATGTCATCAAAGAATATTTCACAAAATTTGCATTCTGTGAGCTGTTTTAAGGGACGTTATAGGCCAAAATATGATTTTACATATAATATGAATTTAATTACTTTTAACAATAGGGGGGAGGATAATTATTTTTCAAAAATCTAACCTATCCAGTCTTCGAGTTACGTCCGGCTCTACTCGCGTTGCAATTTTCGCGGCGATTCGTTGCGATCCGCTGCGGCGAGATCTGAGGGGGCGCCAAATTAGCCCCCGCCCCCCCCCCCCCCCGGGCTACTGCATTTCAAAAAGCCCGGGCTGTTAGGGTTAAGCCTGGGAAATCTTCATTTGCACATCTCCACAGTAACAGGAAAAGATCACTCATGACCTATAGGCATGATTAAGGATACGTCTGTGAAATCTGAAGATCTGTGATTACCTACCAATTGGAACACAGTGCAACGAACTAATGTCACACTTAGCTTAAAAACTGACAGAGTTGGAAAAAATGATTGCTTTCACAATATTGCCACATTCTATTTTTTTTTCACAACTATAACAAGGTTAGCTCTGCACACACATACAAAATTTGAAAAGTGAGTTTTACGGCTGCCTCACAATGTACAATACAACTATAAGCAGGAAGTTTAAGTCAGATCGAGTGATGTGAGGTGTTTTTTTCTACACATACAGAGCTAAAATATGGCCTGGACATGAATGGCAAGAGCAGAATTCACGCTTTTGCGTTGAAATGGCATCCCTGATAATAAACAAGTTGAAAGACTTATATGAGTAGCCATGAGCCAACCCAACTAAGGACTCCATGCAGAGCACACATACAGACCTGTTGTTTTGTGAATGAGACATTGCTCAGTCCTCCATAGCTGGGGGGCTTCTAAGAGTATAAGAAATGATGATTATCTTCATGTATGCATTTCTTTAGTTCAGGTACAGCTGTAAACCTAACTTAGTTCATCATCTTTCATTGTGCTCCAGAAGCCCCCCACCTATGGCGCACATCACATTCTATAAACCGACCAGGTCTATAATTAAGCAGTGACCTTTGACCTTTACCTGTGCTCCGTGGTCCAGCAGGAGTCTCGCCACCTCCACGTGTCCGTCCATGGACGCTTCCATGAGGGCAGTGTGCATCTCGTCCGTTTTGTGCTCGTGGTCGGCACCAGCTTCCAGTAAGAATTTTACCATCTCAAGGTGTCCTGAAATGCATGGAACACAAGTTGGGGGAAAAAACAATAAAATAGAATATAAAGTTAAATAAATAATGAAATAAATAAACAAATCAATATACAAATAGTAAATCAGGGGCGAATCCTGAAAAAAGACACAGGGGTTTCCACATTGGTTGGTGGTTCATTTTCACTTTCATAACACAATATTATGTGTCGTGTTGCAACCTATACAGAACAGGGTTGGGAAAAAAATCATGATTTTTTAAAAAAATCAAAAAAATCTATTTTTTTTTATTTTTTTCCAAGAGAGGCACCAAATATGTTCATATTCCGAATTCAAAATTGCCTATACGAAACTTTTGCTCCATCAATTTTTATTTCCTTTTAAATATTAGTTATGGTTGAATAAAATTGGTGCTTTAGATAAAAAATTATTTAAAAAAATTAAATCATGATTTTTTTTTTAAATTTTCATCAATTTTTTAAAAAAATTTTCCCCGAGAGGTTCCAAATATGTTCATATTCTGCATTCAAAATAGCCTATAGGAAACTTTTATTCCATCAATTATTATTTCCTTTAACATACAGTGTATTAGTTATCAAGGTTGAATAAAATTGGTGCTTTAGAAAAAAAAACGATTTTTAAAAAATTCAAATCATGATTTTTTGGTGTGTTTTTTTTCCCCCCGAGAGGTTCCAAATATATATTCATACTCCGAATTAAAAATTGCCTATAGGAAACTTTTATTCCATCAATTATTATTTCCTTTTATATATTAGTTATCAAGGTTGAATAAAATTGGTGCTTTAGAAAAAAAAATGATTTTTAAAAATTCAAATCATGATTTTTTAAATTCAAATCAAATTTTTTTGTTGTTTTCTCCCCTGAGAGGTTCCAAATATATGTTCATATTACAAATTCGAAATTGCCTATAGGAAACTTTTATTCCATCAATCATTATTTTCTTTTACATATCAGTTATCAAGGTTGAATAAAATTGGTGCTTTAGAAAAAAAGAATTTAAAAATGATTTAAACAAAAATTAACAAAATAAAGTGTAATGCAGCACATCCATTTCGTTTTCCTAAGCTAAAAGTCTTTAGGAACATTAGTGATAAACTTTCACAGAAATCATCATAATTTTTTCATATTTCACTGAACAGTACGATTATGGGGATATGTAGTGGTAGAAATTGAATTATGACAGTATTTATGTGAATATTGCTGTGCCTTTCAATGCCTAAATGTGCAAATTTGCCATGATTTCCAGTTGAAAATCATTTTTAAAGCATTATAATTTTTTATAATACACAAGTCTATGGGAGTGATTTAAATCAGTGATTTAAAAAAAAAAATTGAGGTAATTTAAATCGTGATTTAAATCACGATTTAAATCAAAGCGATTTAAATCGTGCCAACCCTGATACACAATGTTGTAGGAATAATGCTACTGTTATTTGTACACACATTCTCTGTTCATTGACTCAGTATTTTAGGCCTCAAACCCACAGCACATATGTTTATACAGTGAGGAAAAATAATAGTGGATCATTGTACCTCCTGTTCTAAGAATAGACAAACAGGGAGCTAACCCATGTCACTGTAAATGAATACTGAAAGTCCAAATACATTCACAGAGAAATTCAAACATCCCTACATAACCATTTTTCACCTTGTGTTGACTACAACAATTATATTTCCAACCCTCAATCTTCTGGCAAGCAAACCATTTCAGAAAATCCCTGTAGAACATCATCTTATATGAAACTAGATTATATAAATAACTTGAGAAAAATTTACACAAAATTTCTTGCAACAGACATAATATATATCAAATATTTTTTCCCCCTTCCTGTGACTTCATTTACCTCATCACTTTAAAAAAAAAGCTGTTTGGGTTTTCTTCTCATCGTTTGTAAAACTTAATGAGATAAACGGCAAGGCTTTCCCCTTGTGTCAAGTACAGTTTATTTCCAACAAGGATTATATGAAGTCATCTTCTATAAATAATGAGGAAGTGTTTACACCACGACTTCCACACACAGGACTGGCACACAAGAGGAAATGAACTACAGGAAAGTTACATCTGTAATACGACCTGCAACCAAACTTAACTTTCTTAGCACAAGTAAAAAGGATGCAACCATTTTTTACCCAAAATAACTTCCCAGTTACAGATCTTGCATAAGAGTTTGAAATCTCACCTATGATTAGTTGTTTTGTTTCCTCCAGGGAAATAACATATCTCATAAGCTGCAAACATGAGGGACCAAATAAACATTAATGGTTTTTATTTATTCTAATGGTCTAGGCTTGTTTGAAGGAAATCCAGCTAGTTCTCAAGTATCTATGTTACTGGTTTCAAGTCAAGACTAACAAGTAATAGCCGAAATAAAGAACTTTACATCACATAAATGTGTGAAATTTACATGACTATGAAATGGCTGCTGTTACTTTACTTATTCAATAAGAAAGCTAAAATGAAATTCATTTCCAATTAACATGACAGATGAAAACCTTCACTGAGAAAGGAATGGATCAGATGCATTATTTCTGGGGGCTGGGGGGGGGGGGCGTTGGGATAGAAGCTAGTATAAAGCATGGTATCATCACATCTTGACCTTACACAAATCCCCAAACTATCTTGTCTGACAATGCAATTTAGTTCCATGCATGCCCTTGTATCGAGCAAATGTCAGGGCGCTTGTCCTTAAAGATATAGTTCTTGTGCTATGCATACCTTTGTAACATGCCAGTGTGAGGGCGCTCTCTTTGAATTCGTTGGAATGCGTGTTGATTCCGGCTCCCTTCTCCAGCAGGATCTTGGCGATGCTGACATGCCCGCTGCTAGCTGCCTCCATGAGGGGGGTGTGTCCGTTCTCGTTATGATCTTCTATGTTGGCGCCCTGATCTAGAAGAATCTTCACGATTTCCTCATGGCCACCGTTGCAGGCATACATAAGAGGAGTGTTACCTTGAGCAAAGATAAGAATCGCAATTTAAAGGGAATCCAAAGTACTGGTTGATAACGGAAAATCTTTCATCAAAATTCCACATTTCATTGGTTTCCAGGTTGCAAAATAATGTGGTACTAATTAACTTCATATGTAATAAATAGTTGTAGGATTGGCAGATTTAATGGGTGAACCTTTCATCCAAGTACCCCTCAGTTGCACTGTCACAATTAACATTGTCCTGCATGTTGATTTCTGTGTGTGTACTTTGGAAGCAGTGGGGATTTATGTAAGGATTTGTCAAAAACAAAGTGTTATGTTGTTTTTAACTACTCTCTCCTTGTGACATTTTCAGAATACCATCGTTCACAAAAGGTTTGAAATCAGTTGAGATTAAAAGTATGTCGCTCAATCTTATCTTTAAGTATTTTTCCAAAAAATCTTCACATTCTCCTTGTGGATGTTATTGCACGTGTACACAATACGAGTGCTACCCCACAAATGAAAGAACCGTAATTTCATAACTTTCTAATAACATTTCTTACTGGAAAACAGTGATGAAATTTTGCTATATGCCATGTTACTGAAAGCAATCAATTCTAAAGTATTACAATTTCAACAGAGCATGAGATGGATGTGTATTCTACTGAAGTATCCACGTCTTTTACTTAAACTGTCAAGATTACTTAATATTGGTTATGATACAGATGCAAATTTATGCTAAGGTAAATTTCTTTTTATGACTCTTGGATGACCCAAATAGGTTCCTATTACTGGCAGGAGAATTTAAATTTGAACAGCTGGTAGGAATTTAATTGACGACAACAAAACAATGATTAAAGTTTATGACTCTGTAATAAATAAATAAATACAAGAGTAAAGCCTTAAACACAAACACACAATTTTCTTAATTCATATTTCTAATATCTTTGCATTTCTATTACCTTGGAGATGGGTTGACTCAGATCCATAAGCTCTCAGCTTCTGAGCAGTTGCAAAATGAGACAAGCAACTTTAAAAGAAAATTAGCTTTTACTGTGTTATGTTATACCTGCACTTGATTGAGCATTAGCGTCAGCACCATACTCCAGGAGTAACTTGACGATGTCCACATGGCCCGCACTGGCTGCTTCCATCAGGGGTGTGCAGTCACCCTTGCTTCCCCTATCCTCAACATTGGCATTCATCTTCAGTAAAACCTGCAAATGGAAAAAGAAAAGGGGCGATGAGAATCATTCAAGGCTTCAACTGAGCATGCTCAATGACCTCAGAGGTCACTTGAAAACACACTCTAACACAAATGACCAAAAATCAACCAATTTTGAGCAAGAATGTTCAAAAGATGAACAATAAATGAGGTGAATACACATTTATGGTCAGACACTTGCACCTCCATTATCTCAAAGATTTTTGTTTAATTGTGTTGAGTTTCTGTTACTGTAATTAAGACATCTTCTGGTGCTTTGAACTTTGTGTTCATTTGTTCCTGAAAATTAGTATTTGAGGTTATTGATTTCTGACTTGGAATTTGTTTTCGGAGGGGTAGAGGTGAATTTCAAATATTAACTTGAGTACAAATCAAATCATGAACTATACTATTCTGCAAAGTGTTACTTTTAAAGCCACTGGCTAACATTGACAACAGTTTAAAAAATGTGAGCTACATAATCCTCCATACTCCAAGTGTCTTTGATAAGGTTTAAGAATGAAGCCCTGTAGAATTGTATTTCAAAAAGATTATTTAGTGCTTTAAAAAGTGAAAATCCTAAGTTAACCGGATTCACCTGCCCATTTCCTCCCATAGATACTTACTATGTGTAGATCTAGGCTATTTTGTACTCGGCCCCAGTGCTAATTGTTAATTCATTCACATCTTGCCAGTGGCAGCAAAAATTTCCAAACTTTTGTATTCTAGGGTGTTTATTTGTCCATTCAAACACTACTATGTAGCTCAGATAGCAAAGTTTGACAATTTTTTTAATTTGAAGCTCCACAAAGTTAGCCTGTGTCTTTAAGACTATAAACTTGTATCAAATATATTTATGTGTCTTTGACAAAGTTGGAGAAAGGCTTTAAAGAAGGTGTGGGGGACAAGTGAAACAAACCTTATCCCACTGAAACAAAAACTCCTGTTTGTTTGCTTTTGTTTTGTTTTTGTTTTTATATGTCATGTGTTCATGTGAATGAACTGACTTCAGTAATGTCACCGTAAATACAATGATTATCTACTTCTAAATTGTGGATAAAGACATAGTACTGAATTCCTTAAAGGCAGTAGCACTCATTTGCCAGTAGCACTCAAAGTCTACATGAAATCTTTCTCGCAGATAACTACTGATAGTGCAAGACTACTTGAAAAAAATTCAGTTTTGATGCCTCCCAGTAAATGCATACACTTAACAAAAAGAATAACAGATAAGGCAGTTTAAATTCACAAATATAAGAATGATTAGCCATATGATCCTCTTTAAAATACTGCCATTTCATGTCAATTACAAGACAACTTGTGATTGATTCACGCTTCTAACCTTGAATTACTGCAGTGACTAATGGAAAAGTACAGAGAAACCTAAACATCACGCTGAGTATGGGGGCCTACAAGCAGCTATAACTCTTACTCTCGATCATAAGACAGGCATTGGCAAATTTATAAAGACAGTCAAAGAAACCATAAGAATTTCAATGAGCATTATCACTTCAGTATGATGTGATTCCCTTCACATATACTTTGTGTCACCACAACACACATTTCTGATTTCTTTCTCTCTGACATATGCAGAAGTAACTGTTACTTTTGTGCAGGAGTTGGGACAAATTGGATACATAATTCAGTTTTGGTCGATCAGAAAAATTTTTGGTCAATCTGTCACAAAGTATTATATTGTCACCCCAGGTATCACAAAATAACATCATATCTACTGAAAATTGTGTATAGTGACAAATTATGATGTTTAAATGAAAGGATAGCATCTACCGGTATATACATTACCTATGGGAAATCTCAGGGTCCCCCCACCGGAGATTTTATAGTTTGAGTAATTTCTCAAAAATTGGCAAGTTTCAGAACGAGCAATTTTCGGGGTATTAATAGATCATATAGGTGTATGTTCTGAAAAAACATACTGTAATTGCAAAGAATTTCATTTTTACCATTTAACAAAACTAAACTTGGGCTTTAACCTACACCCCAATTTACAGCAAAGCAAGTTTCTATTTGGATTTGAAATTAACATATTTTAATCAATTTGAATAGATTTAGGTTGATCCCTTCCGTACCGCAAAGAGAACTTCAAATGTAAAAACAGTGATTGTTTCGAACTGCAAGTTTACAGGGCTTCATTTTTTTCAACGCATAATAAAGGCCTCCGCACACTACACGACTTTTTGTCGTACGACTGCACCGACTTGGATGCCAAATAAAAACAAAGCTTATATTTCGTACACGCTGGTCGTGTAGCGAAATATAAGCTCTTGTTTTTTTTTGTTTTTATTTCGGATCCAAGTCGGTGCAGTCGTACGACAAAAAGTCGTGTAGTGTGCGGTGCCTTTAGAGACAGTAGTAACATGATGGATAACATAGTTTCAGAATCTTTGTGATTGCAATTATTGTTGCATGATGGCCTTCATTTACACATTTGCACGATCAATGTGTACGAAATATATAAGCTTTGTTTTTTTATTTCCGGATCCAACGGTGGCGTCGTACGACAAAAGTCGTGTAGTGTGTGGTGGCCTTTAGAGACAGTAGTAACATGATGGATAACATAGCTCAGAATCTTTTGTGATGCGCAATTATTGTTGCATGATGCCTTCATTGACATTTACACAACCAGACCTGAGACCTCCCAACACCTTCTGACTGAAACATAGGGATGATTTTGCTCAAAATAGGAAAGAAATGACATTTCCATAAGAGTGTGTAGTAAAACTGTCAGGAAAAATACGAAAATCATATTGAAACAGGAGGCTGAAATGGTCAAAATTCAGAGTCTTTCCTCCAAATTCAGAATTGTTGGAGGTCTGCACACAGCTGGTTCAGGTGACTTACATGAGCCAGCTCGAAATAGCCCCGGAGCACGCCAGAGACAGGAGCTCTCCCCTTCCTCGTTCAGTGTCCTGAATCATCTTATCATGCATCACCCTCCTGGATGGCATCGGGTCGGCCGCCATGCGCTGCAGCACCAGCCACTTGTAATCTGGAAGAGGCAAAAAAAATGACAACACAGTAGACAGAAATGTTAGATAAGGGAAATGGCAAGATTGGTAGTAGTCTCAACAGCGTAGAAATACACAGGGGCTGAGGGGATTTAGCCCCTAAAATTAACAAAAATAACGCCCCTAAAATCACAAATAAGCCCTGAATTTCCTCATAACTGGGGTTCAATGTATAAAACATAGCTGGCATCACTAAATCAGGCTTGAAATTAGCCCCCAAAATAAATTTTATTTCCTGCCCTGGTCCACACAATTTTGGACACAATTCTCCCAGAATAAAGTATACTGTTTACAGTTTCTGCTGTGAAAATTTCACAGTCCTACATTTCTGGCATTGTTATATCCAATTAGCGCCTAATATCGAAAATACTGTGATGGTGAAATTTGTTGTGTAGCTTTCTATCAGATCAATTTCTATCTGGCCAGACATTAATTATGACTAGCAAAATTTAATGTTTGTTTCTCCTCAAGTAAATAACTTCAAAACAAATCCATTTTTTACTAACTCCCATCATGTCAGTGCACTTTAAAGGACAGTGACATGATTGGGCACATTTCAAATGCCTCGAGAACCAAACGGGTTGAAATATACTGTATCCACATAACTGATGTGTTTATCGAGCTGGGAGAATTTGTTAAAATTAGAAGGAATAGGCATGAATACACCAGTAATAAATTAAAGTATGACCCTGATTAAAAATTAAACCTGTACAAAGCTGCGCAACACATTTGCACGTCGTCAGACAAATACTTATGAATATTGTTTTAACAAAGTGTCTTTGTAAAGTATACATGTGCACGTACATGTAGGCTGGTACCACAGTCCACAGATAAATGAAACCTACTGAAATCCACGCTGATACTTAACATGTAGCTAAGCAATAATGTATATGTAAGAGTATCTTGTTTGTTTTCACTGCAGTGATTTGAAGCCATACCATGAAACGTACGCGTCATATTTCTTAGAAATGTACATTTGCCATGAACAGAATTACCAAAAGGTCTGCCACTCTGGAGATGACTATTTCAAATAAAGAATATTATGAAACATAGCCATTCCACAAGGATTATACAAGTGCCCCCGTCATACAGCAGTCTTTTTCATAATGGAAAAATACACTGTATTTTTGTTGTCTTCACAATACTTGTAAAGATTGTCCCTTTAAAAATATTTTCCCATGTATACAAAAGTAGACCACAGAGAAATGACACTTTGTCACCAATCATTTAAAGATTGTGTCAGGGATGTGCAAGTCCATTACTTCCCTTCATTATCAATACCAAACGGTAGTTTAGTACTTACAAATGGTGTGTTGAAAGTTTGAGATCCATACGTCATGAATTTGTTGTTTTATGAGAAAAACTAATAATGACATGTTACCAGAATGTTGTTCTTTCCGTGAGTTTAAATTTTGCTCAAATTGCGAATCGTGGTCATGTGTACCCTCGAAAGACCAGCGGAGCACAGATTGGTTAAACAGCTAAACTCCGCGCGACCTTTGGCTAACGGCTGATCGGACAATTTTGGAACGGCCTGTGCACGTCAAAGTCACTGTAAATTTTGAAGTTCAATAGTCCAGATTTTCACCAAACTACGTATTCTACCCAAAGGTTTTATGACAGGTGTTAATTTATACTAATCTTCACATTGTGAACGATTTGAGATGATTTCATTCATCTTGCTGTTTTCTAACGTAAAGAGCAGTGACATGATTGGGGGGGGGGGAAACGCCTCTATAACCAAACTGGTTGAAAGATATACTGTCCCAGTCTATACACCAGCTGGAATGTATC
>JZLH01S0229505.1:70382-81083 GCA_001188425.1 Eucidaris tribuloides
TATGCTCATCATATCTCTCATGATGAAAAGTTACACAGAAACATGTTAATTAACATATCATGTTTTACTGTATAGTCTACGTTAGTTAGTCTGACACTGATTGCAATTTAGAATTCTCCCACCCTGCCCACCATGCCCACTGACTAGTATATGGCATGCAGCACGCACAAACAGACCACACATTCACAACGCACGCATCTCATCGCCATCGCGCTACCCCAACAATGCACGGCGCATGCGGCAAGGTAAAAAATAGGTGGGCGCACTTTCTTGCAAACATTGCCATATTTTTGCAGTTTTTCAAGATTAAATGAAATAAGTTAGCACCATTTATTAAGAATAAGAGTTGCCAATAATGATATACTGACCTCGGACACTTCTCCTTCTTCACTACCCGATAATTCCGCCATGAAATCTTGCTGAAACGCAGCGGCATGTAGTTGAGCCTTTTCTATTGCGGAGCTCGCATTTGTGTGTGGATTTGGCACGTTTAGATTGCTTGCAGTCTTGCCTTCTTGGCGGGCGCCTGTCGTTTTCCTCTGTCCACCATTCTGCATTTTCCGATCGTTTAACCGTTCCAAAATATTGCATTAAAATAGTCGGCGTAAAATCTGCCGTTTTCTTCAAATATTTCAAAATTCTTTTCGGGGACCTAATGACCCACACGTCGCCCGCCCGGACAGTTGTCGGCCATCTTTCCATGCATATCGGCGATCAAGTAATTCCCGGATGTGGAGTGTGTGTGTGGTGCGTGTTGTGTTTATTGACGCAAATGCATGATAAAGCATGCAGATGAATCGTCTAACATTTTCCAACTTCAAAAAGATTTGAATTAAGACAGAGACAAAGCCTTTAGATATTTATGTCTCTAAAGGGCAGAAAATGGAATGACAGTTAGTATACTATCGTGGAAAAATGGGTAAAAATGGAACAATCTTGAAACAAAAAATTAAAAAAGTAAGCCACTAGAGAGATTTGAACTCTCGACCCCTGGTTTACAAGACCAGTGCTCTAACCACTGAGCTATAGTGGCTTTCCTCGTGAGCGCAGGGTAAATCATAAATATAGAATATTAGAACATAAGCCCTGACATAGTTACGTAAGAAAAATGAACAGTTGTTATGAAGCCAAGGTAAAGAGATTATCAAATGATTGACAGACTATTTTCCAATTCCAAAGTACACTTGCTCGCTCGTCAGAATATGTACGTGAATTATAACCATGATAACTAAACGTGGTGTTATGTCGGAATACTTCACACGATTATTCATATGCTGAAAAGAGAGCAAGGAAGGGTTTCAAAAGATTTCTCAAAATGGTATAATTGATAAAATAATACTAACAGTACTGAATCCGGAATATATATTATAATAGGATGAATTGATAATAGAGTACTAGTATAGAAATAGTTATAGTAGTAGTAGTAGTAGTAAGAAGTAGTAGAGTAGAAGTAGAGAGTAGTAGTAGTAGTAGTAGTAGTAGTAGTAGTAGTAGTAGTAGTAGTAGTAGTAGTAGTAGTAGTAGTAGTAGTAGTAGTAGTAGTAGTAGTAGTAGTAGTAGTAGTAGTAGTAGTAGTGGTAGTAGTAGTAGTAGTAGTGGTAGTAGTAGTAGTATAGTAGTGGTAGTAGTATAGTAGTAGTAGTAGTAGTAGTGGTAGTAGTAGTAGTATAGTAGTAGTAGTAGTAGTAGTGGTAGTAGTAGTAGTAGTAGTAGTGGTAGTAGTAGTAGTAGTAGTGGTAGTAGTAGTAGTAGTAGAAGAAGTAGAGACTAGTGATATAATAATGATAATGATGATGATGATGATGATGATGATAACAGTAATAATTGAGTGCGTATTTGAGTATTTATTTATTCCATATATATACATAACAAAATTTCAAATATACATACAAAGCAAAATTCCAGTTTGTTACACACGAACGATTACATTACTATAATTTTTGATAAGGAATTAAAATTTACATATACGTCATTTCAGAGAATTAACGTTTCAATTAATATGGAAAAGGGAAACGCCATAAGCAAAGCTCGAAGGTGACGCTCCCTTACATGATAAAACTGACGTCAAAAATTGGATTCCGTATGCATATTTTTAACAAAAACAAAATCAAAACAAGTTGCCATGCAATGTCTACAGCGGACCATCCCCGAAAGATAGGTCCCCAGTCAAACATCTTATAAACAGCATGATATGATTTACACACGGTATGTAATTAATAATTTAGATAAACAATACACACAGAACGAGTATAGGATATTATTCTGAAATATATGAGACATTGAACTTATAGATAATCCCAGTACACAATACATACACTGCAGAATATTTTAATATTTTATATACGCATGATGTAGAAAGGGTGTGTGCTTTAATGCTCTAAATTGTGCACCCTTGCGCTCACAAAGGATAATAATAATAATAATAATAATAATAATAATAATAATAATAATAATAATAATAATAATAATAATAATGATAATAATAATGAGACTAATCATCATCAAAAACGCCGTCATCTTCATCATTATTCGTTATCATCATCAACTATCGAAAGAGGAGCTTTTAAAGAAGTCATCAGGATCGGGATGGAATATATACTAATGCTAGAAAGCAAGGTGATGACATAACGAGGACAGCTCTACATTGGACTCCATCCCGTTGCATAAAATTTTAACCGGGATATGGATCGACAAAATGTGAATTCCAAGGTAAAAAAAAAACGGTCAAGGTGCAAATAATAAGTTTCTATACAGGTATTTGATACTTCTGGCTTGAAGCTCCTCTCCTTTTGAAATCTACATACATACAGAGGTCATACGTTTGAATAGGCCTAAACATTTCATTTCTGAATGAAAGCCCTTTTCAATGCCGGTTTGATTACAGTCTCATTTATTGGTTTCCTTTTTACATCTTATAGTAATCAATACACTTTCTTTGTTTTGATTTTTTTTTTTTTTTACTTATGACATGACATTATGACTGACAATTGTCGGTTAAAAAAAACGTTTACAAGTTAATTTGCGAGCGAGCGTAGCGATCGAGTTTGAAAATGTTCGCATTTTTACATCAAATAATTTTCCATTTCTTGCATTATTTTTGTCGGTTATTGGGAGATTTTGTTAGCACAAGATGACGTGGTTCTATATGATTTACACATTATCGGCAGGGCACCTTCAACAAAATCTTGGTTGTTTTGCGAGCGAGCACGGAGCGAGCGAGTTTGAAAAAAATGGGGATTTTACACTTCAAAAAGTGCTATTTCTTGGCTCATTTTTGTCGGATGACGTGGTTCTCTTTTCTGTTATTGACGACATGACGATGATGACAAAGCACCATCGACAAAATCTTAGTCGTTACGCGAGCGAGCAGAGCGAGCGAGTTTTAATTTTTTTTTGCGTTTTTATACACTTCAAAAAGTGCTATTTCTTGGCTTATTTTCGTCGATACTTGCGGTCTAAATGACTGACGAAATTTCAAATGTACCAACAAAACTCAGAAAATGCATTATTGGGGGGGATTGCCCCCTGCCCCCCCCCCTCGGCTACGCTAATGAAGTAAGTAAGTGTCATTAATAACATCATATTCATCACCACGGCATCGTCCTCATGCAGTCATCACCATCATTGACAATGATCACCGCCGCCGCCGCCGCCACCACCACCACCACCACTCACCATCATCACCATCATCATCATCATTGCTATCATGATTATCATCTTCATCATAATCATCTTCATCATCCTATTCTTCATCACAATGATCATCACCACCACCACCATTAAAAAATATCCATCAACATCGTCGTCGTCGTCGTTGTCATCATCATCACCATCATCATCATCAACAATTACATCTTTACCATCATCAACAACAATCATTGATATCATGATTAACTTTTTTATCCCCACCGCACCGCACCATCATCATCATTGTCATCAAGAGCATCTTTATCATTGTCGTCGACGTCATTATCATCATCATCATACATATTTACCATCATTAACAACAACAATCATTAATATCTTTATCACCACCATCACAATCTTCTTCTTCTCCTCTTTCTTCTTGTGAATAATTTGATACTTTTCTGAAAGGGAACGGTTGCAAGCATTGTCACAAAAGCTGTGACAAAAGTTAAAATTAATGTTGGTGCATGCAGAACGGGGACGGGGTGGTGCAGGGCTCTGGTTTCCATGGAAGTGTGAAAAATAATTTCTTGATGGGCTTTAGTTCTATTTTTTATTAAAGATATTTCATTTTCATCAGAATGCATGCCAGTAAGAAAGTAAAAATTCAATGGAGAAGTCAATACTATACCATTATAGAATTGAAGCACTTGGCTTATTATGGGGAGTTAATGATCCTATAACTTTGCAGGACAAAAGATTAATTTATAGAATAAGACACACTTATAAGACGTGAATAGGCTTAACTCTAAAACGGCCGGGGTTGGAATCACCCCCCCCCCCCCAACAAGACGTTTCGCGCGTTATGTCCGCAACGCGCGACGCAGTCGCCGCGGCGTTTAGTGACTTTTCCGTATTTGAGACCATATTCGCGATGTCCGGGTATATACGCGGTTCCAAAGTTACGCAACTTTTCGTACTTGCATGTCACACCAAAAATCGCTCAAAAACGTGAAATCGTGTGTTATTTCAAAGCAAATTGTTTTTTTCTGCCCAAATTCATAAATGTATGATTGTTTTAACTTTTACTGATTGAAATTAATTAATTTTATGATGTTTATGATCGCAAATGTGTCCCCGGCAAATTTCATCGAAAAAACAATAGAAAACAAAAGGGAAAAAACAAGGAAATGCATAAGAAATTTAAGAAAACAATAAAATACATAAGAAATCTTTTTTATTTTTTTTAAATAGATTTGCTAAGAATGCTACAAAGAGCGTCTAGACCAAAAAATAGCACTTTTGGAGCTTTATTTAGTGATTAAGAGGTTAACTATATAATTTCATGCATATATAGCATAATATGCGAACATTTTCCGGGTAATTATACAATTTTGTACATTACGTCTTGGGCGACGTGTGTGCCGATTTTCGGCGCAATCGCGCTGTCGATGGCCGTGATCTCTGGGTCCACCCCCCCTCCCAGGCTGTGAGGTGGGTCTAAAAGACCCGCGATATAGGTAAAAAGTTATTATCAACCTTTTGTTAAATACTTCAGAAGTATTTAACAAAAGGTATGATTAATAACGTTTTTACCTATATCCAAATATAGGATAAAGTACAGCCTTTTGCAAAAGTTCAACATTTGACGAAATTCTTCACTTTTGGTTGCGTCGTTAAATATATCTTGTTTGTTCATTCATTTGCGCCTTATTTGAACAAGTAATGAAAATACCATTTATCAATCTTGGATTCGAAAATATTACAGGAGCTCGATTGTACTTGCTAATTGTCCTACAAATTCGTAAGAAATTGCGTATTGATGGTTAAAATTACAAGACATGCATACCTAGTCTCGGTTCCAGACCATGCGACTTTTTCCGTCCCCAGAGTACTAATATCACTCCCTCTCTGACTTTTTTTACCTTCACTCTGCCTAGTCAATGAAATCTACCTCAGAAAACTAGCCTTAGTTCAAGACAGTTAACTGATGATAGTTATGAAATAGGATAAGTTCTTGCGTCTGGAAGTAAGAAATCTACCTCAGAAAACTAGCCTTAGTTCAAGACAGTTAACTGATGATAGTTAGGAAATAGGATAAGTTCTTGCGTCTGGAAGATTACAACATACCTTTCGGTCGCTCTGCTCTCTCACGAGTATACAAGTCAATCACTTTTGGCGGAGGAAGGGAAGGGGCGGGGACCGAATGCGGAGCAAATTCATTAACACGTGCAGGTAATCCTATATATACGACACTCGTTTGTCATTAAAAAAATCTACTCTATTTTATTTTTTGTTTCAGTATATGATAGCAAATTGATTGTGTGTGTTTTTATGAAAATATTGGGTCATCTTCTCAACTGGCATTTCAGAAAAAAAATATTTGTCCCCGCCAAGTAGATCTGTGGAATGGCATGGATGTTTGTAATATGTGACTGTTCTTTCTAGATCAATTTTGAATAAAATCGCATAAATTTGGACGATTGATGAATTTCAGAATTCTGTGTAGAAGTCTATAAAGCCTCCATCAAGCCCTAACAGATAAACAAAACAGAATCGAAATCCACTGTGAAATGTTTAGTAGAAGTAGCATTTTAAGTGTATTTAGAGAAATTCGTATATTTAATGAATGTTAGCAATTAGGGCGTAGGCTGGTTTGGGCATGGGGAGGTGCACATCTTGGGGAGGGTGGAACGGGGAGGTGCACATGTTAGGAAGGTGGAACTAAAGTTGAGAAAATCAGCGTTGAAAGCAGAAAACGTGGTGCAAATTTCTTCTTGCTTGCTAGGGGCAGAACTCCTCTGCTTCAGCGAGGGGGGGGGGGGGGGTTTACCCCCAGCCTACACCCTTGTTGTTTTTGTTTGCTTTTGTTTTGTTTTTCTTTCTTTCTTTCTTATATTTTCTTTTTTTTCTTTTTTTCTTTGTTTTGATATTATAGGGAGGAACTCCTATGGCTCTGGGGGGGGGTTGCACTTGCACCCAGTGCACCCCCCAGCCTACGCCCTTGGTTAGAATTTTGTGCATCCATTTGCATAATTAATGAATTTCAGAATTCTGTAGGCCTATAGAAGTTAAGTATAGTCTCCATCAAGCCGTATCAGGCAAACAGAATCAAAATCCGCTGTGAATTGTAGAAGTATAGCAATTTTGGTGTTTTTGAAAAAATTTGCATATTAATTAGGCCTATGAATATTAGAATTTTGTGTAGAAGTTTAACCAAACAGAATGACAGAGAAAAAGCAAATTTTAACACACAGACACACACAGACATACACACACATACACACACACAGACACACAGACAGGCACACAGACAGGCACACACACACATACACACACACACACACACACACACACACACACACACACACACACACACACACACACACACACACACACACACACACACACACACACACACACACACACACACACACACACACACACACACACACACACACACACACACACACACACACACATACGCGTACGGAGAACGTTTCATAGTCCCCTCGAAAACTTCGTTCGGCGGGAACAAATCTAGTGAAAATCTGCATACATTTTTAATGGGGGTGGACTTCTCTACATTACCAAAAAAGTGACCAAGATTGATTAAGTCAGTGTTGAAAATCAGTAACTTTAATTCAATGGTTTAGCCATTTGTTCAAACGCTGTAGTGCCTTGCACTGCTTTTTATATTCTTACATTACATTTTAATGAATTTTTTAAGATGAGGATATTGCCCCCTCCCCGTCCCCCTCCCCAGGATTGACTCCCAGACATCTGGTATCTAACTATATCGGGCAACACCGTGGGACTTACATGTACCACCCTAGTATACGAGGGGCATCGCCACGCGGGGTAGGGGCAGGGCGCGGCCGACCCTATCGCGGGGATTTAGTGGCCGCGAATTTTGCGTGAAGAAAAAGATGGCCACGAAAAAATTCCCCGATGGATATTGCTCCCCCTCTCCAAGACATGCATGGCGCCGCCCCATACTGGAATATTAATATCTCACCTCATTTCATTTGATTATTCAGGCATTTTTCTTTTTGCTTTTCCATGCCCAGCACCATTTTATAGTGTAGAAGCCCCATTAAAAAAAAATGTCAAACTTTGCTATCTGACATACAAATGTTTAATTGAATGGACAAATTTCACCTTTTATATGGAATACAAAACTTTAAGCATGCAGATAAAAATTGCCACATTGCGAGTGGACGAAAATTCTCGAACATAGCAGATTATAGAGGATAAGTGGAATGGTCGCTCGATGATTTTTACGTTTTATAAGCACTGAATGATCGTTTTGAACTGGAAATATTTCAGGGTTTCATTTAAAGACATTATTGGAGACCCCATAGCATGGGGATCATTTTGGCTGGAAACATTGTTAAACGATGTCTTTTATGGTGTCGGCCTGCCCTAATTGGCCTATCAGGACGGCTGTTAATTTCACTTAAAGGCAACGTTCACCCTGACTTCAAGTTGGTTTTAAAAAAGGAAAATAATAAAAGAAATATATCAATGAAAGTTTGCCGAAAATCCACCAAGGAATAACGGAGTTATGAACTTTCAAAAATTATAATTTTGTGACGTCACATACGATCACCTTCCCATTATGTCACGAAGTTGACACTTTTTATTGGTTCATGATAATTGAATGTTCTTTTTTGATAGAGGCATGTATATGAAATAATGTTTCTAGTTATATGTTGAATGCCCAGATAAAATCATTTTCAATTTTCTGAGAAAATGCCACTTTATGGAATTTATATTACATGAAAAGTGTGGGAGCTGCTCGCATGTGACGTCACAAATTTAAAACTTTGAAAGTACATAACTCCGCTATTCTTCGGTGGATTTTCGCCAAACTTTAATTGATATGTTTCTCTCATTTTTCTGCTTTTATTAAAATCAACTTGACGTCAGGGTGAACCTTACCTTTAATTCAGCCCCCTTTTTGACAACTTTTAGATTTCGCCAGACCTTGTTATTAATGTTATCATGGACTTAGATGTTATGAACAAAATACCCTGTTAACAAAAAAGTTTTTTTTAGCTAGCCCATGCACTGAAGCTCCCGTCTTCAAGTTTCTTCAGGCTATTTTGACTCTCACTGCTTACATTGTGAAATGGACAGTCAACAACAATTAAAAATGATCCCATTTCAATTTTTTTGGCACTTCATTAGAAAGTATAAAGTTTTGCCATTTGAAATGCTGATATAGCAGGTTATTTTCAACACATGTTCTCAGGTCTCGGTGATGTGGGGGCGGAGCCCCCTGAAGTTCACGAGTTCTAGCGGTTATGATGAGATTTGACCCTCTGATAACTCTCGTGAATGGACATTAACAATATTCACAAATCACTCCACTTTCAAATTTGTTGCCACTTCTAAGCTATATATGATTTTGTTTTTGTTTTTGATAATAAAATGTCGATAAGTTATTTCAAAACGTGGTGATACTTTGTCGGGGGTCAGGGACAGGCGCGATTCTACGGGGGGAGGGGGGGGTGCTTGAGCTGCCCCCCCCCCCCCCAAGAAAAAAATCGGACAAAAAATGTTTTACAATGAAAATATTAATAAATAAACTGATGTGATCTAACAAAGATTAAATATTGATAGAAACTATGAGAATTTTTAAATATGTATTTACCATGCCCAGGAACACGTTTTTTAGAATAAAATATTTTTAAAAGGTTCCTACCCCTGCTCGGTCGTTTCGCTCCCTCGACTACCCATTTCACATAGGCCTACTTACTGTACATCTTCTTGAAATCCTGTCAACAATCCCTATTAAAATAACAATTTTCAAAAATATGTCTTTAAAATATGTATTTACTGTGCTTAGAAACATGTCTTTGCTACGTGTATTTCAAAAATTTCTTGCTGTGGTTTCCCCATCCCACACCCGTCTCCCGTCCCCTCGCAAGTGTGACTACTCACATGCAGTTTTCCACATATTTCTGTAGGCCTACATCTTTTGAAATCCTGACTACAATCCATAAAAATCTTTATGAAATATACTCCTTCAAAATATAGGTATTTACCATGCTTAGAATCACGTCTTTTCTATGCGTATTTTCAAAAAGTTCGTACCGAGGGAGGGGGTGTCCCCCTCCCACACCCTCCCCCGCTCGATCGCTTCGCTCCCTTGCATATTTCCGTCAAGCCCCTCTGTAGCCCCTAGAACCGCGCCTGCTCAGGGAGCCCCCTGAAGTATTTTTTTTCAAAAACATATTTGTTTTGTAATTAGTGGACATTTCAGATATTTTGGGGTGCGTCCGCACCCGACGCACCCCCCCCCCTCCCCCTGGCTACGGGTCTGGTAAAAGAATGATACGTGATTAACGTGAAAGGCCCGGTGAAAGGAAGAAAATCGAAACTCTGCAACGCAAAGTAGTTTTCAGTGCTCGTTTGCACTCTGAACTGACCGGTCATTTGCCGTTGAGGGCATAGCTTCATTAGCTGTGGCAATTTCTGCGCATGCGTTCTCAATCCATCCTACGATTTCAAAATGGCGAGAAAGTGTAGTCTTTGTTGTTGATTACTTCAAAGTTGTTTTGTCGACTTTCTTGGGAACTGAAGGAGTAGACGAACGGAAGCCAAAACTTTACGTTTGTCCGATCATTGTAGGTAATGTTGTGTTGAGTAAAATAATTATTAAGACTGTGGGTACATGTCTAGATGATGGTTTGAAAGTTTTACGATGACATTTGGAAAATCGGATTGTGATCGACGTGATCGTGTACGTGTAACGTTAGGACTACGAGACCTGCGCGTGTAATTCCTGTTTCAATTGACTGCTGTTTACTGCCCGAGACAAAGTTCGGCAGTACTGAATTGAAACAGCTTGTATCTCAATCACATATATTTTAACAATTTTATATCTTTATAAAGCTAAAATGTGAAAGTTGGTAGATCTGTTTTTAGTTGTTGTTTTTTCAGCGTGTTGTAGATCTATGTTGTGACTCGTTCATTTGTTGCTATTTCGACAGTGTTTGTATGAGTGTGTGACTGCAGTGCAGAGTGCAGTGTCTATAGGTAGGGTGGTCGTTCGAGTCTGCTCGC
>JZLH01S0229513.1:3206-29206 GCA_001188425.1 Eucidaris tribuloides
GAGGGATTTTACCCCACATGACCGTCTACTTTGAAAATTCACCGTCTTCTTACATTTTGCAGCAGTTGTCGATAGCAAAGTTGCTGATGATGGTATCGATTACCAGCATAGTTTATGAATGTTGTCATTATCTTTATTATAAATTTGTATTAGACTCTATACAAATCCAGATCTAATTGTTTACACCACCATGACCTCAGTGGGATTGGTCTTGGGGAAAAAAAATCTCCGATATCGGAGATTTTCTTTGTGCCAAGTTCTGATGACCCCATTATTGGGCATTAAAAGTCTCCGATATCGGAGATAATCTCCGATATTGGACGTGCACCCGTACTGTCCAACATCAAATTCAATCCCGGTTTATGTCCAATCATCTCATTCTACATGTTCTAACGTTAACCCGTTGGCGTTGCCTCCGGGATTCTGAAAATCCCAACACAGACATAGCCATGTCATTCGCACGATCCTGCATCAGTCAGTGCATGTTGTCCATCATGTCAGTGGTCAATTGATGCAAATCGCAAATTCATCAATGTGAAAAATATTCTAGATGGTGTAGAAAATAATTAGATCTTCTATTCAACGTTGATTTTGTTCCGTTACAATTAAAATAGTGTAACTGAAAACGCATGACAATTTTGACGTGACGTTCCCTTCAATTGAGTGACCGGTAATTCCATCTACAATATTTGCAATTGAGCAATGTGCACAAGATCGTATCGAAAGGCCGAATCTCACAAATTAACTTACCATGGTTAACGTTTTACCGCTCATGAGTCACTTAGCTAACGATGTTATATCAAAGAATGTTTTCCTGTGATTTTCCAGAGAAATATAACTCGTAATCTTCACAATTCTGGGCACCGGCGGCGCGGCACATCACTGAAAAGACTGAAAACAATGGTAGTTTTTTTTTTTTTTTTTACTACAATTCAAATGGCAATTACTGATAGGGCTCGTATAACGCGTAGCGCTCACACGCAATGATTTTAAAATTTTCTTTTTATTTTCCATATTTGAATGAAAAATTACTGAATAAATAATAAGATACTATTTTTTTTATTCAAAATGTATTTTTCAAATCGTTAAAATATTTTGTTTTGTAGTTATTAGGTGACATGTTTCAAATATAATTGAATGTGCCTGAATATAGCTGGAAAAAAAAATCAGTTTTATTCTGATCGGGTATTGTGTAAGTGAATGAGATTTGTATTCTATTCTATTATTGTTTTTGTTGATTTATACAGATCATCTATGATCAAAGATTTATTTAGTTCTCATGAATTCTCCGTTATTGCTTAGAAATGATAACAAATATTTAGTCGATTTAAATAACATAAAACATGGTGTTATTTAGGTCAAGCCGGAATATGACCGGATATACCGTCTAAAAATGATGCGTAGTCCCGTGTGGCGCTGTGTGGGGTCTAGTCGGCCTTGCCTTGTGACCCGCACTTCGCCATGATAACGTCCGTACTGTCGCCACTTTGAGTGAATGTTTTGTGTTACCTTCTATTATAATGACTTCAGTCTGGAAATATGAGTCCTAGTTGGGGCATTTTGCACTTTACTGATGACCAATTAGAGAGCAGGATTTTCGTGACGTTTTGTGACGTTTCAACATGTCTGTTGTCAATCAAAACTTCCTAGAATTAGAAATAGATCTAACTGTTACTAGTACTATGGTTATCAATACGCGCGGTTACAAGGTTCCCCGAACCCCAGGGAACTCAAATTTGACAAGTGTGCCGCGAGAATTTTCAAATAGCATGAGGTTTGCGTAGGTGAGCCGGCTGAAATATCCGTCAGCGCAAAAAATAGTACGAAGAAAATACGAAAAATCACAAAAATAACTAAAATATTCGAAAAAAAGGTCTATCCTGAAAAGGACTGGACCTCAGGATACTCACGGTTACGACGGTGTCGTCAGTCACGGGGTAAATATCGTAGTTTCCTCTCCGTGAGATCCGCGTTGACGTAGCTTGATTGTGTCAAGTTGACTGACTGTGTCAACCACGTCGCAGAAGTGAGATGATGATCAACGGGTTGTAATCTCGACGTTTTCGTCGTTAGATTAGGGCTGATTTGATGATTTTTCGAGTCATTATTCCGTCCGCCCCGTCCGCATTAGTCCTGGCATCGCCGGGTGATTTCGTGACAGCAGTGGTTCGTACGGAATTATCGCCAAAACTCCGAAAAAAATTCTAATGTTACTTATCACGAGTCGGCATTGCCACACGCCGACCACACGTAATCCTCATACTTGTAAATTTTACGAAGTATCACAGGGATAGCCTGCGCGCAGCGCACCGTGTTCACTCGCATTCACTGCAACGCTGAGGAGGCCCGCGCGCCGAGCGTGTACCTGTACTGTTATAGAAAGAAAATGCGCCTGCGCGTATCTGTTGTCATGGCGACCAGAGCATTCACCTCCTCAAAAGCTTGAAAACAAGATTTCACCGGAAGTGTCGTGACGTCTACCGGAAGTGGGGTTACGTCATGAAAATAGTTCCGTATTTTGCTAGATTTTGCTTTTTTTCCTTTTAGACGGCGTTATTGCGGGATTTTGGGCTCCAAATTAAAAAACAATCTACAGATCTCTGTAGGTTACAAAACTACTTTTTGACGGCGAATCCGATTTTTGCATTTTTAGGCTCCCAAACGCGCTCCCGAGCGATTTGAGGCCTTCCGGCCTCAAATCGCTCTATATAAGAGACATTCTAAAAATAGGATGGAGGCTCCGCCTCCATCCTATTTTTTGAAATGACGTCATTCCGCTATTCTGCACAATCCCCCCTAGTTGTAATCCTTGATATTTTTTTCTTCCTAATCCACCTTAAATTTATATCTCCCATGTCTCCTGGAACAGTGGAAGTCAAAAATTTAAAATATTTCCAAAATGTCATCGTTTTATTTCTTACCTCCGTTACTGGTGAAATGTTTGATTCGGTGTCGTTAATCGCAGATGCGTGTTAATGCAACTAGCGTGCGGGATGGGACTGTGCGGTGCGAACGCTTTGTTGTTGTTGTTGTTGGTTTTTTAGGTGCGTCATTCAAGACTGAATATTTACGCCTTAATTATCTTTGTCATTTGATTCATATTCAAGCAATTTTATTTCAAAGATAACCCGTCTAATTTTCGACCACCCACCAAAATCCAACCACACAGGAATCAAAATATTTTTTACATTGTGAAAAACTCTGTATATCGTATGCACACACTTGCCACATGTTAACACACTATCAAACTGATCAAACCTGTCACAAATATTGCCCAAATTTGCCCTTAAAATGTCACATTTTATGGGCAAATGTTGCGATGTCGCCGCAATTTTTTAGAAATGCACCATGCTTAGCACATGTGCTAAGCAGAGAGGGTCAAAGGAATCGCGCTAAAAACTTGGAAAACGAACAAAATTTGATGCGGTTTTTTACGTACCGTATCAGCAGACTAGCGTGATCCCTGCCACAAGTATAGCCTATAGGTTGAGAAAAAAAAGCCGCCTAACCAATCAGCAATCAGAATTCTCTTCCGGGCACTGCCGGCGCAGTATCAGCCGTAATCCGACCTCCCCCAGTGTACCACATGCATCGGAGGATCACTGAGATCATGCCCGCTGCGGCAGTCCACATGCGCGCCGTTTTGCCGCTAGCCATGCGGCACGCACGCGGCGTGTCACGAGCACACATCACGCGCGCGGCATACATAGAGTTTACACAGGTGGTCGAATCATGGCAAGGGGAGGTCGAATTATGGCATGGGGGTGGTCTAATCATGGCAAGGGGCGGTCGAATCATGGCAATAAAAGTGACGAAAACAAACGGATTATTTTGAATAAATAAATGATACTTATTATTAGTTCATAAACTCTTTACACGCGTAGTTCGCATTCATGCTCTCCCGGCAGCGTGCCGGATTCGCATTTCACGCTCAAACGTAGAAATGATTGTATTCACCCGATTTATACTGATTTTCCTGATGGTAGCGGTATTCGCTTTGTATATTCCTCAAGTACGGGGTATTATGTAAGATTCTAAAAGAACCATAAAAATCGATAAATACAATCAAGGCCCCGTAATACAAAAGAATGCTGGATTTGACGGAAGTGAATTTTGAAAAGAACACTCTAAGTCAATTACAATAAGATGAGCTTTTCACTGATAATCTCTTAATTATCTCTATTCATTGACCTTTGGTGACTCATCTCTAAGTTGTGACAAATCAGGTTTCTATATGCAGCTTGTGGTTTACCCTCTTGTATTATTTGAATGAAGTCATATATTATCAAGCAGGACGCTTAGAATTTCATGTATATTGGTTGCAATTAGGCATTACTTTACAATATCCATGTGTATCTTTCCAAATAGCCTTTATGCAATCAGAAGGTCTGCAAAATGTACTTCAACTTTGCTGCACAACATTTTTTCCTAAAAACTATGTTTTGAAATGTTATAGCTAGTTGAAGTCAGTCATTCAATTTCCTTTCCCGTACCTGAGTGCTCTTGAAAAAAAAGTCCGCACGCAGGGGCTCACGTCCTCCGCAAAGAGTTAAAGAGAATACACAGTACTGTTGATTACTTGGCAGAACCAACATTTTTACATCAACTGCTTTCAAACCTTCTGTGAACAGATGGTATTCTAAAAATGTCACTACAGTACAGGAGAGAGGTAGTTGAAAACAACAGAACACTTCGTTTTGGACATATCTGTTACACAAATCCCCACTACTGACAAAGTACTAACACAGAAATCAATACGTGGGACTGAGGTAATGTTGCCATGCACACTGCAGCAACGGAGCTTACTCCGACGGGTACTCAAACTGCCAATTCTCAGCTTTTTATTGCCATATGAAGTGAATTAGTCCCACATTATAATGCAAATGTATTTACTCTCACCTGGAAACCAATGAAATAGTGAAATTTTGATGAAAGATTTTTCAGCATACACCGGTACTGTGTGTTCTCTTTAATCCTTTTTAGATCTGTTAGAACCCTATCGTTAGATCCATTTAGATGTTCCTTGTTTCTACGCCGAATCAGAAAATTTTGATTTCTATCTACAAAGTGCATTGATTGAATTGATGCGTGCGGTGCACAAACGATAACCTGAGAGTGAGATTCTTGTTCGTTCAGTTGTTACTTTAGAGAGACGACCACGACCAATGACGTTAAGCAAAGTTCTGGGCTTTACCCTGAATACCGTACATTACATGTAAATGAAAAGCCCCAAACTTCTAAAGATGCCCTAGCCTTGCCTTGGTCTGTAACAACAAATTTGTGCAATCTCGGGACTCGCCGATTTCGCCCCCCGAAATTTGAAAAAGATTCCTCATATATTGTTATAGGGATCAATACAAAAGAGTATCTGGAATGCACTGAAACAAGAAAAGTAGCCCTCGAAATGAAAATTTTATTTTTTTTCCCCTTGGTGGTATCAGAAAGAGCATAAAACTTAATAAACATTTCATGTTGGGATGAGTTTACAAGAGTTGATTTATTTTTTTAAATGTATTTTATTTTTTATTCTTTTTATTTATTATTATTTATTATTTTTTTTTTGGGGGTGGGGGAGGGGAGGAGGCGGCTACTTTGAAGTCTGATTTAATGATGAGATCTACTTTGAAACCTTTAAGTAAAATTGGGGGCTCTATATTGAGGCTACTTTGTTAATCTTGGGGGCTAAAAAGTCCTCATTCCTGATTATTTCCTATGCTGACATAATACTCTTGCCAATGTGGCATGCAACTTATTTTGATTATTCATGTTCATTGCATAAACATAAATGTGACCCGTCACGCCAAAAGGAGCCACAAGTCGCAACGGACGGTTTAGAGAAAATGAGCAAAATTGTCGGAACAGGTCAAATTTGTCAAAATTTTTTTTTTGACTGAAATCAAATCTTCAAAGTCTCTTTAATGTCCTGTGAAAGTTTGAGATCAAAATATTCATGGAAAGGGGTAATATTAACGTTTTTCTGAGAGCCTTCCATTGACCTCGCGAAAAAAAAACACACACCAAAAATCCGAGTCAGTTAGGCCGCGCCCCTAGCAACGCAAGATGGCTGCTCATTGGCTGAGCTGTGTCACATGACGTATCGTGATTGATGTGATTCCATTTTTTTTACGAACGTGCCAACTGACAAGCTATCCTTAACTTGAACTTGATTTGTTATTACATTCTCGATTTGTTTGCAGTTTCCGATTTTTTTCGACATTTTAATCTGCAAACATTAGATTCACTATATTTTGTCCGTAGTAGGGTCCATGATTAATCAACAGAGTAAGTACAAATGCCGATGCAGCGTGAGAAGGTATTTGCTGCGCCAGAGAATTTGTAACGTGGTGGGTTTAGAGTTAAGACATGCACGTTTTCATTATCTCATGTAATTTGTAATCCCCACTAACTACACCAAGTACGTGCACAATCAATTAAAACTTTACAGGTTCTTTTGTTCTTTTGTTACGGTTGCATAAAAGCTGGCTGAATCTAGTTGAATAGGCACTTAAACGCGTGTGGGGCGTCAAAGAGTACAGAATCATAACTATGCAAAGCGGTCCCTGTCTAGTCTGTCGGCGTGTTAATTATAGGGGGTCTAATTCTTGCGCGTACTCTGGACTGCTGGCGCAGTTGTGCATCAATTGAATAGCGATATAGAAGACAATAAAAAGTTATTTTGTCACTTGAGAATCTCAGTTTATTAATCCGAACTTTACAATTAGTATGAACAGTCGACTTACAAGCAATTACTACTTTGGAAATTTATGTTGGTCAAATCTCTCACCCTAAGACCCAAGTGTCTGGCGTCCATGGTCACCTGTGACCCGCCTCGCAAGGTACATGCACCGACTGGAAATAACTCAGATGGTCAAGAACCCAATGTGTTTTGGTAAACACCAAACGAGCATTAAAATCTTACCAAATTCGTTCAAACTGAAAATAGCACTTTCTACAAACCTATAAATTCCAAATGCAAAATTTCAAGAATGATGAGCAATGCAAACGTACTGTTGCTAGGGAGTTTTTACCCTCGGTTTATCAGAATTCAGCGCGCGATCGCGCTTTCGAATTTTGAATGGACGCTACACTTTGACAGCGGTTTTCTCGTAAAGTAGATTTTCGTGACACCGCTGAAAGCTCCTTGTTTGAAGTCGAATTTCTCGCGGTATACTCGCTTTTATGCAGAATGCATATACCAAAATAAAGCTTGAATATGGAGATAAAGATATGGCAAAAAACAACTGGGCCCAAAAATCGACTTGTGGCTCCTTTTGGCGTGACGGGTCACAAATGTCATGTCTGTTGAATGCTTGCTACAACAAAAAAGTAGACCTACATTCAATCCAACAGTCTCAGATTTAAACTAGAGTAATTATGCCTTCATGTATAAACCTGTCAAAACAAAATCCTTATACATGTATTGATAAAGGTACTTTATTTTCTTTCCTTTGTAGGAAACCTTTTTCCCTTGAGGTGACCATTCATTTTGAGGTAACTTCAAGATGAGGATAGCTATTGAGGGATGCGGTCATGGGGAGTTGGACAAAATTTACGAGACCATTGCATATGCAGAGCAAAAAGGTGGTAAGTTGATGATCCACTGCTTGATGTGGAATAGACTGCAGCATGAAGCAATCGAGGCCAGCACCATTGACACTTTTGTGTCCTGGGCCGAGACAAGTGAAACCCAGTCTACAACTTTTTCTTTTTTGGAGAGGGAGGGGGGGGGGGTAGGGAGGAACGATATGGAAACGAACTCACAAACCAAACAAAAAGAAGTAAAAAGAAAAACTGCATTGCACAATGCCAACTTCCCTGCCAGGCAGAAGAAGAAGAATACAGTTGTATACATTTAAATTGTGTTACTTTTGTTGGGTGTGTGTGTGTGTGTGTGTGTTTGTTGATTGTGTGTTTCTGACCAGTTGGTGATGGGATTTCTCGTGAACATTACTAGACCTAGCAGTAGGTAAAACTTTTTGTTGTTAGAAATTAATCTATGCATCCACAGTTGTTTGTTGATTGTGTGTTTCTGACCAGTTGGTGATGGGATTTCTCGTGAACATTACTAGACCTAGCGGTGGAAAACTTTTTGTTGTTGAAATTAATCTATGCATCCAAAGTTGGTTTGTTGATTGTGTGTTTCTGACCAGTTGGTGATGGGATTTCTCGTGAACATTACTAGACCTAGCTGGTGGGAAACTTTTTGTTGTTGAAATTAATCTATGCATCCACAGTTGACAGGAAGAGCGCTACATGTATCTATAAAAAAGTTGATGCGTTTGTGGTTGATCAAATGCAATTCATTGACATCCTGCCAAACTGAACATTATAATCCAAACAAATGTGCTTGAGGGGGTGGGTCCCTGTGTACAAAAAAGGCCTCCAACAGGCTGAAATTCTGTGTTTCAAAATGAAGCAAACTTTTACCTCCAAAGATTACATGTATCTTACATATGAAAATATTCTCGTATGAAACAAAATTTAACCAATTCACAATTATGAAAACTGTCTGTCCCCAAGACATTCAGAGAGATGAAAATTGATATAAACTATTTCATTATGCATGGTTGCAGCTTTTTATTACTTTGAAGAACTCATTTGTTATATATATTTTTTTTTTTGGGGGGGGGGGGCGAATGTGTGGTAATGTTTTAGGAGAGGGTTGAGTTGTGTAAGAGAGCAGTTTGCTTTGAAACAAGATCATGACATTGATAACTATATGTGTATATTTCACTTATCTTCTGATCTAATTAATCTCTTCTCATCCAGGCTTCAAAGTGGATCTGCTGCTGTGTTGTGGTGATTTTCAAGCAGTGCGCAATGAGGCCGACATGGAGTGCATGGCAGTCCCAAAGAAATATCGGCAGATAAATACCTTCTACAAGTAAGGAAATATTAAAGGACATTGACATTATTGGGGGAAGTAGAAATGCCTGAATTACCCAATGAGCTGACCATATACGCTGACTAGAGTGTATATTCAGGCTGGAAAGATAGGGCAGTGACGTGATTGGGAGTTATAAAAAATGCCTGTCAAACCAAACTTGTTGAAATAGAGTGGACACACCAGCTGGAGTGTATCTCATGGCTGGAAGGATTTATCTTGAATTTGTTTTCGTAAGCCAAATCAAACATGAACATACTAGCATTTTGTTTCAAGGCCCGATAGAATTAGATGCCATAAAGATCTACACAATAGATTTGTCTGTCACAAGGCATACTGATGAAAGTTACTTTAGAATGAGTCAACTGTTGACTGCAAAATTTTCACAGTAGAATCCTTGCACAGTTTAACTTCTTTATAACGAGACTGCACTGTATAAGGTTATGAATGAAAAACATATTAATCTGATTATGTATGCTACCCAAAACTACTAATTCATCCATTTATAGTATAATTCTTTATGAAAAAGCTGTCATCATCATCATAGTTTACGGTACATTTTCGCTACTTTGTGTGATTGGACCCTTCCAGGAGGTGGACCCTTCATTTCCTTCATGGCCAATCTCCTTGCTTTGGTCATGTGTGTCTTTCTTAACACTTTGGGTGCTGGGTTGTTTTGGACTTATGTGACTGTCTAACCTTTCAAAAATGTACGCTTTTCTCTAAAAATCCTAATGCTTTCAAGACAAGACACTTTAACTCATTTAGTTGGTTCAATGTGTCTTCATCGTGCAATGAATATCATTGGTAGGAACTTCAGTGATGGTTGTCATTCGAATCAGAAAGAATGGAACTGATTGTCTTCTCGGCGCACCGGCCGATAGCACCCAAAGTGTTAATGAGACCAGATGTTATTATCTTGATCTATATGTTTGCTGTGTGCCTTTTATGTTCACACTTTCATCACTGTCATTTTTTCTGTACGTTTCTCCACTGTGTCCGAATAAAATGCTGGGCAATGATAATACATCATTTCAAAGAGTTAAAGCACAGTTTTCTGTTTTGTGTTTGTTTTTAATGTATCTTAGATATTACTCTGGTGAGAAGAAGGTCCCCCTCCTAACAATCTTCATCGGCGGAAACCACGAGGCATCAAATTATCTTTCTGAACTGGCGTATGGTGGATGGGTTTGTCCTGGTATTTATTATCTAGGTAATCATTCTGCACCAGTTTAACTTTTGTACTGACTTGAAATAATTATACCTCTTGAACTAAAGTTGATGGGATTTGTAGATTTAAATCAAGTGATTTCAATCAAAACCCAAAGAAACATATCAGAAATTAGTCACAAATTGTGTAAAACTCATGAAGAAATGACTTGCTCTATTGGGACTTCACTTGCAGGTGGTGAAAGAAAATCAATGAAACTTATCAAGTAAATGCATGTAAGCTAAAGTCATTTTTAATGTGAAGGTTCACATAAATCTTCACTTCTCATAAAAGCTTTGGGGATTAAAAAGTCAGGTTTTATGAAAATACAGTATATGCTGGTCAAATTTAAATAGAATACACCTACAGAACGTTGCTCACTAAATTTGAATTTTACATAGCCATTTAACTAGTCTGACTGCCAAATCTGGTTCATGTATCATCTTGAGAAAACTAAATACTTGCCCATCAAAGCTTATAAGGAAAAAAAAAAACTCACACCAGTGCAGTTGAACGATTGTCAAGCGAGGTTTGCTGCATGTGACTCTACCAAATTCAATATCAGTGGGTGATATACGGTATGCCTACATCCAGTGTCTGCTGTTACAATCTACTTTTGAGGAACAACCCAATTTTAGACTAGATTTTAATTCGTCACAAAGGCGAATTGGTGATCTGCGTATACCGCTCTGATCATTAAATTTAAAGAAAATGTGACAAACAATGTATATCAATTATCATTGCATGATGAAATATGTCCCTCATCACCTGAAATTGTCTATCAAACATAAATTGAAAATCCGACGTGCGCGTACGCGTTCATGTAGATGGGCGGACGGTTATGAAGTGACGACTTTTGTGCTGAAGTTACTGCGAAATATGATTTTTCTTTGTGACGTCATAGATGACACCACAAGTATTCTGCATGCAAAGTAGTGCCTGAACTGTTATGTACAGATCATAGGCTATCAGAGTGAGCAATACAAGGTAGGGTTCATCGTTTATTCTACAAAAAAATGACTGATTTAAGACTTAATTTTAAATGTACGCGTACGCGTTCGTCGTGACGCCCGCGTGCATATGATAAGCACGCATGATGACCTTTGACCTGAAGTTGCTGTGTACCAGGTTTGATTATGTTACTCGACTCCAGTCATGAGATATGCTCGAAATACGATTTTTCTTTGTGATGTTATAAACGACGTCACAACACTTTGGCATAGAAAGCTATGCCTGAAATGCTATCTGCGCATCATAGTCTATCAGAATAAAAAATAAAAAGTAGGGGTCACCGTTAATTCTAGAGAGTTGTGAGTGATTTTAAAATGCCCACCATTCACTACGCGCGCATTTATGTTTTTTTGACCTGTAAGCGATATTTTGGGTCCGGGTGGTCGGGAAAGGGTTCTAATTGATAGAGAATTCAGTCAGACATCGAAATCCATCGAAAAAACGATGGTATTTGGTCCGGAAAGGGGTGCATGCGAAAAAAAACGCGCACGTACGTGCGCGCACCAAATGCTCCAAATGACCTGAAACATATACTGCTGTTTATAAGAAGTCACTTGGAGCCCATCGTGACGCCCGTGCGCACGTGGTTAGGTCCAAAAATTGACCTTTGACCTTAACTTGACTTCTGCCAAATTTTGTTCTTTTATTCCACTGCCGGCTTGAGATATTGCAAATATAGGTTAGGACTAGCTTTTGGCTTATGACGTCATAGATGACGTCACAGACATTGACAGGAAGAGACCAACGAGGTATTGACATGGGACATAACTATGTTAAGTTACAAAACTATTGCACTAATCGTTCTCGAGTTATCGCGTGCACAAAAATGGCGACAAAGAAACACGAATAAAGAAGAAAAAAATTCATACAAAATCTGTGGTGATCCACGGTTACGCGGATCACCAATAATTAGCATTCATTTGATATTTAAAAACTTTACAATGTATGACTCAAATTGTTAACACTTTTTGTGATGTATCCTCTTAGTTGGATCAAATCTGAACAAAATGGTTTGGTGTGCAAATAAAAAAACACCGCCTATAAAGGAATCACTTTATCAACTCATTTTGAATGGGTGACATGAATTATATAATCTGTTTGGAATACACCATGACACATGTCCGTATTTGCACTATCCAGGTTACGCTAGCATCATCAACTTTGGTGGAGTACGCATTGGAGGCTTGTCGGGTATATACAAGAAGCATGATTACAAGAAGGGTCACTTTGAGCGACCTCCGTATGCACCAGATGAAATGAGAAGTGCTTATCACGTTCGAAATCTAGAAGTTTTCAGATTGAAACAGGTACTTTGTATGTACATGTAACTTTATTTCATCATTGTCCACTAAACTGCAAATGCATAGCATACAATCTGGGATGATATTTATTTGTTTATGTAAAAGGAAGTTACAGGGTTCACATACTTTCTTTTTCTTTGATAAAATGGATAAAGAAAATGAACCATGTTGTAGTAAAAGTTCATATTTTACAAAATGCCAAATGTTGTGATCATTATCCTAACACACCCTTCCCCCCAAAAAATCAGTATTTTGTCATAATTTTTTTCTCGTCGCCAGTGAAGCAAGTTTTGTAAATAATTGTAATTGTTATTAAACTGTAACTTTAATGTTTGTGTAATAACACTATCAGTAAAAGTAATGGTAAGATATGAACAAAAAAATAAAGAATGGTAGTACTTAGTAACATAGCACCTAATTCAGAAGTTTCTTGGTGATGTAAGACCAAATAATAGAATTACTGAAGAAGTGAGTTTTAAGGAGTGATTTGAAGGGATTTTACAAAATGTGGAAAGGGGGCTGGTCCCAAAGTACAGGAGCAAGAACAGAAAAGGCATGATCGCCGAATTTTGTCATAGTTCGAGGTCCAGGAAACAATTCGAGATAAGCAGTCAATGAAGAATGGAGACATGTGGTAGAAGGAGATGTTCAAGTGGAATGAAGGGATAAAAGTCTAGAAGATTAAAGTTATAGAAACTGTCAAATTATCACCTTTGTATGTTCTCTCGATGCTTTGATCAATCTTCATAATTGTTTAAAGGCAGTGGATCTCATTTGTAAACATCCCCGCAGACCAGGAAAAGATAACCCATGCCCTTAGGCTATTGATGAAGGGCATGTCTGTGAAATCTGGGGGTTAGTGATTGCCTAGAATTTGAAAAATGCAAAAGAAAAACAATAGCCGTTTAGTGTACGTTCTATGGTAGGAATTTTTTTCTCGCGAGAAAAAAAAATCAAATCTGAGTCTAACGGTCACTATAATTCCACTAAAACTGAGTTTCTAGCTCTTATATTTTGCTAAAGTTTCCCAGATGGCATTTTCTTCTAAATGACATTGTATTCACACAAAGTTAATTTTTAGGCAATGAAAAGAGATCCCCTGCCTTTAAGGAAGAAATCATTCCTTTTATTAAATAAATTGTAACTATTTAAAAAAATATATAAACAAACAAGATGATACACACAATATATATATATTTTTATATATTTTTCCACTCATTCAGATTCAACAGCCAATAGATATTATGATGTCGCATGATTGGCCAAGAGGTATATATCACCATGGAGACGCCGAAGATTTGTGTCGGCGGAAGAAGTTCTTGCGGGAAGAGGTCATGACCAACACATTAGGTGAGGCTGTTTTTTGTGTTTTATTTCATCCAGTAGGCGTGATGATTGCATACCTTAAAGTTAACATTTTATAAATACATGGTTTACAACCAAAGAACCTTTAGCATAGTATAGTTTAGAAACTCAGTTTTAGTGGAGTTATGGTGACTGTTAGTCTTTGATTTGGATAACTATCTCCCAGATATAAGAATTTGTAGTCTATTTCAGACCCTTACAGTGCATGGAATGTTCATTATGTGTGATGTGAGAGATGTATTGACAATTTGCAAATGTGTACCATACATTCAAGAACATGATGGGCAATTCCATGATAGTTACGTTACACTTTATGACAAACTTTACTCAACATTTGGCTCCTACATGAATATGCTTTGATATTATTGTTTTGTTTTGGTACCGTCAGTTCTCTAGACTGGCACCTACTTCACAACATCAAGCAAAATTATGAGACATGTTTCAGTGGGTAATAACAAGAACTTTAATTATGGTTAGTTACGTTACGTAAAGATTACATGAAAAAAAATTACAAGTCTTTGTCCTCAAAGTTTCCTCAACTTGTTTTCAACTGAAACAAACTGTGGTATTCATGCTATATCTGGTGTCTTGATAAGTCATTTGATATATAACTTATTGATAGATAAAAATAAAAATCTTTTTAGTTTTAACTGCATCATCAAAAACATGGTTAGTTATGTTACGGTTAGTTACGTTACATTTTGGCTATCCACACAAATTTGTGTTTATTCATGTCTTTTTCAGATTTAGTATGCATATGTGGGGCTTTATTACTTTCAAACCAATGGGAAGAGGCTATTGGCATGGAAAAAAACTGCAGAATAAATGATAATTTTTCATAAAACTGAGATTTAGTCACACTAGTCTCACATGTGGTATTTCATGTATAGTTCTGATTCTCCTCGAGGGTGCTGTTGAAGAAGTAAAATTTAGAGTAGAAATGATGTCCCCCATTGTTTCCTCATGATTCATTCCCATTCAGACCATTAAAATGTAATACAATTCAAGATAAAGCAAGTTATATAATTTGTGATTTGTCCAATAATTCATGGAAATGCCCATATACATTCAAGAACATGACAATTTTTTTGCATTAGTCTCATGTAGATAAGTATTCAAAGAATAATAGAGAAATACTGCAATAATGCTACAGAAGTGACTCATTTCAGTCACTTCAGTGTGCTTAGAACATACACTAAACAGCAATTTTTCTGCACATTTTTCAAATTCTAGGTAATTTTGATTTCGGAAACATGTCCTTCATACATAACCTTAGTCTGACTGCCAGACCATTATTCTGGAATCAACAGCCAAACCTGTGTTCAGTATGATAGTCTGACAAAAGTCACACATTTCCAGTTACATAAAAAAATCTACAAAAAAGCTATCCCAGAGAAGATTTATCAGTTTCTGTCAGGTCTGCAGTGATGTAATGTGATTAGGCGACCCCTGAGGCAAGAGCCTGGGCATGGACTCACTGCTTATCTCCAAGACCGTAAATGATTGACACCTTGTGTCAAAAACAGATGGTAAAACGGTTAGTATACTGTATACGCCATATATTTCGCGTCCATATATTTTCGCGATTTTACGTCAAGACGGCAAATTCGCGAGAGTGTATTTTCGCGATTTTATTGTATTTGCATTCACTTTGTACAGAAAAGTCAAGAAGTGAAAATTTCGCATTCAGTAAGTCGCAAAATTCGCGAAAATAAAACCACCACGAAATATTCAGCGTATACAGTATGTGAGTAGTCCCAGCCTTACCTGATCACTGTAATGAGATCTTTACACTGGCTTAGTTCTTAATTTGTTTTACATGGTAAAGAGAGTCAAAAAAAAAGGCCCATACAATGCAATGGACTATCCAGGAGTTTTGAAGAAATCTTGTCAGAAAAACCAGAGAAAAGTTGAAAGCCCCCAAAGCGTTATCGTTCAGACCATCCGCTCCGCGGATGGCCCCTGCTTTGCAGGGGAGGTCTGAAATTCAGACTAACATAACCTACAAGTGTGAGGAATGTTTTATTGTGCTGTGGGAGGGGTGCAAATAAGATTCCCTGCTTTTAACCCGTTGCCTCTGAGATACTGAAAATCCCATTAACACAGGGCACTTCTGGTTCCCATAGTCAATGGGTTAGCTCCTTGGGGATGTCACGCTCTTACAGACTTACAGCACATTTCACCCTCAGAAATGACAGACTTCTACGGAAGCCCAGAAAATGTGACTTTTAGTCAACATTAGATAATAGGAGAGTTATATTTTCTAGTCTCTGGAAAATGTAAATGTAGGAGCTTGATTGATCATACGTTGAAATTTCTGTTTTCTATTCCTACAGGGAGCCCTCCTGCGGAGGAGGTGCTTCATGCTGTGAAGCCCGACTACTGGTTTTCAGCTCATTTACATGTCAAGTTCTCAGCTTTGGTGGAACATAAGGCAAGTTATCAAACAGTCAATAATTTTATATCAATAAAGTCAAGAGATGAATAAGTTGCATTTTCGTAGGCATGACCTTTTCCTTCACATGAAGTTACTGTTTAGGCTAAAGTTTTTGGAAAGAAGGTAGGATTTTGGCTGAAGGTATGGAAGTTGCTCTTCATGAAATTCTGCCTTGCATAATTTCTTCAAACTTTGCTTCTGAAAACAGTAGGTTACTGTAAAGAACACCCCTTACCTCATTTTGTGTAAGGCCTCAGTCACATATCCACAGGATCCCATACAGAATTTTCTTTCTATGGTGGGTTTTACAATATCTGGAAATCTGACGTACCAAAGGGGTTTGCTGTATCCGTTTGTACCAGTCGTATATCTGCTGGGGCGTGTGCGGTGTCCTTAATAATTTTCTCGACTCGTGTTCACCTGTGCATCAGCCACAAGATAATCCTGGATATCTGATGTGCCTGACGGTTAACCACTGCATCCTTGAGGCTGCTGTGAGATTTCATGATAGTCCTTGACATTTTGGTCCTGATGGGTTGCTAATCCAGGATCGGTGGACAAAAAGACCAAAGTTTTCCATGTTGCGGATATTTTGCGGAAATCACAGAATTTTAGGTATAATGTAGAAAACCACATTTTGAACAAAAAATGGAGAAAAAAATTCATGCCTAAAAGTGCCCCCCAAATAAAATTTATGAATATGTATCGTATTAAACTAAACTAATTTACCAAAAAAAGAAGCCTAATAAAACAAAGAAAATCATGCGTACTGTAAATATGTCCCCAAACCCGAATCAAACCCCGATTGGCCTAGTAAGCTTGATGTTATTTGATTTTGGTTTTTCAACAAAATTCAAGTCGGAAAATTGCAAAATTCAACGGCTGGAGAAAAATGCAAATTGATAGTTTGTAAATGAAAACTTTGCGTCTATATGTAGTGTAAGGTCAATTTTACATAAGTTAACAATCCAGTAGGAGTTTGCAGAATGTAATGTATTGGAAGTACATAACATGAAATTTTTGTAGAGGCTGTTTAGGGTCTCATGCCACAAGTGTCAAACAAGACTCCAGGCTTTAACTAACTTTTTGTATGTATTTTGTTTTTTTATTTTTTGGTCTTCTTCAACAAATCTGAGCTGGGAAATATCTGTTTTATGATAGTTTTGCTTTTAAGATATTAACCTTTTGTGTACCGAGGAACAGGGTTGCGCCTAATAAAAAGTCTGTAAGTAAGATTTTACAGAAACCCATAAATCGAAAGAGTTAAAGATTGTGTCAAGGGATGTGGCAAGTCCATTACTTCCCTTCATTATCAATAACAAACGGTAGTTTAATAATCTACAATGGATTGTCTGTGTTGAACATTTGAGATCCATTACGCGTCATGAATTTGTTGTTTTATGAGAAAAATTAATAACGACATTTTACCAGAATGTTTTCTTTCCGTGAGTTTTTAATTTTGCTCTCAAACTTGCGAATCGCGGTTTATGTGGCATGTCGCAAGACCAGCGGAGCGCACTGATTTGGTAAACGGTAACTCGCCGACCTTTGGCTAAGGATTGATTCGGACAATTTATGGAACGGCACGTGCATGTTGACGTTCGAGATTTTTTTAAATTGCTTCTGAGTAATTTGAAAAAGGATAAAGTTTAACCGTCCAGATTTTCACCAAAACTCAATACTTTACCCCAAGTCTCTATGAGAGGTGTTTATTTATATTAATCTTTACATTGGATATGATTTCAGCTGATTTCATTCATTTAGGTGTTTTTTGATGTGCAAATGAATGACACAATCTTTAACAGGCAGTTGTTACTCTTGTGAAAAAGGTCAAGCTAAACATTGTGTTGCTATTTACATCATCGGAGTAACTTACCAATGACAGAAAAATAAAAGCTCAGAAAGTAATTACTTTACTTGCACCTTGGGAAGCCGAATAGAGTGAAAAGAAACTTGAATATGTTGTAAATCCCCAAATCTGTTTTGATTCTATCTGCTCAGGGAGAAAATGGTTCTGTAACAAAGACAACTAAATTCCTTGCCACAGACAAATGCTTGCCAGGAAGAGATTTCTTACAAGTAAGTGGTAGCACTGATTGAATGATGATGATGATGATAATCACGACAGTGATGACAACGACAATGATGATGATGATGATGATAAAGTTAATAATATCTATGGTGGTGGTGATGATGATGGTGATGACGACGATGCTGCTGCTGATGGATCATGATAACCATGACAGTGATAACGATGAGGATGATGATTAATGATGATGATGATGATGATAATGTTGATGATATCGATGGTGGTGATGGTGGTGGTGATGATGAGGAGAAGACAAAAGCGGATGATGAACATGATGATCATGATGATAATGGTGGTGTTGGTATTGGTGATAATAATTGATGATAAGATCACAGAGATAAACAATGATTATAATGATGATGTTAGCAAAAGTGTTGGTGATGATGTAAGTGATAGTGATGGTAATAAGTGGATGATAATAGTGATGATGGTGCTAATACTACTTAGCTGTTCTAATGAAAAAGGTAATAAGTTCAAAATGCTAATCAGTGACATTGAATTTCTCAAAAATGATATTTTACTATTTATTAACTGCAGGAATAACAATGGTTACCATAACAACAAACAGTAGTAACCAAATCCAAAATGTAGGCTACTTTGTTTGCTAACACACTTGTCAATCCATACATTTTCCATGAATTTTGAAATGGAGCTGCAGTTGGATTCTTAATGTATTTCCAATTCTCCCTCATCGCATATAGCTCTCGTGAATCTACGCACGTGTGCGCGCGTCTAATTTTTCCACCCTTTTTCTCTGGAAATAAACTTTCCGTTGTTGTAATCAAGCGCGATATGAACATCGAACGCTATAATCGTACTCGTGAATTCGTGTTCAAAATCTTTCTATAATCTTGTGAATAATGATTTTTTGTAGGTCCTTCGTCCGTTATACAAGCCTTCTATTTAGGTCATAAACGAAGCTACGGCCTGTCCTCACACACCGGCGTTCGTGTTCTCAGCATTCCTCTTTCACGCGGGTAAACATTCAGGGCTTTCTTGGCGAGAGTTCAAGTTCATTCCTTCATTTACAGTGCGTAGGATCATTTCTTTCACTAAGAAAGGGTCGTTCTAATTGCAACACAGACATTTCATCAGAAATTGTTCATCAGGTAATCTTATGTTTGATCAGGGTATGAGATATTTATATTACGAATTTGACGAGGTTCGAAATGACATGTTTTGTGCTTTTGACTGTACGATTTACTGGAACCGGAAGTATAGATCCCAAGAACAATCGATCAGATATCGGTATCGCCAGGTGATATCACTTGATATTAGCTATATGCGATAGGGAGAATTGAATGAGTCCAGAGGGATGTATGGTAAATCTCTCCTTCAACCCTCTCTGTCCCATTGTAATAAATCTCCATTAGCTTTGCATGTGATAATCTGAGTCTAGCGCTAAAAGGGTTAAATACCATATTCTTCCTCAGATCATAGAGATTCCCGAGAAGACTGAGAGGCCGTTTGAGTTGACCTATGACACCGAGTGGCTAGCCGTCCTCCAAGCGACCAATCATCTTCTCAGTACATCACGGAATATTGTCCACATGCCCAACCCCGGCTACAACGACAAGTAAGTCATTGCTATCATTTTAGAGCTGATGTTGGGAGTGTAGGGATGGTTGGTTGGGGGGGGGGTAAGGGGAGTGGAGTATTAGGGTAAAAGAGGGTTATGGAGGTGAGGGAGAGGGTGAGGGGAGGAAATAAATAGAGAGGGGAGGATAAGATAGGGCACGAAAGTGATGAGGAGAGGAGGGTGATGGGAGCAAGCCACACTACAATTTCAGAACATTCCTCAAACTGCTTACGTACTGTATTCAGGGAAATGAAAGTTTAAGAAAACATGAAGTTATTGATATATCCCTTTACAATATTTCCACCCAACTCTGTAGATGGGACTACAGCGTTGATCTTGGGCAGTTGTCAGCCGTGAGAGCTGCCTTTGGAGACGACCTGAAGATACCCGAAAACTTTGAGAGGACAGTCACTGCCTACGACCCCGGTAACGTCAATCGGAACGCCAAGCAGCCCAAGATGATGGTGAACCCACAGACCACTGCCTTGTGCTCCAGACTGGGCCTCATGGATCCCGGAACATTGCTGTCCGGTGATGCCAGTCCTCGGACGTTGTCGGGCCCGGCCCTGCCGACGCCGGGAGACTATCCCGAGGATGATGGTAACGATGCGGATGACGATACCTCAGAGTCGTCGCGAATCTTATTCGAGAGTTTCATCGACTCCGAGGCGGGAGCCAGTTTTCTGGATTTGTCTGTGAATGATTCAAGGAGGGGAAACTTGTCGCGGATGTCGGTGGATGCAGAGACGAGCATCAACCCCGAGGAGATTTGTCTCAGCGATGATGATGATGGTGATGATGCGGTTGCCGCGGGTAACGGTGAGGACAAGGTGATGGATGAGGGTTTGTCTCCCATCACGAGGACTCGAATGAGCTTACCCACCGCCGCCAAGACTCCGATCAGTGCTTCCGCATCTCCCGCTCGTATGGAAATCCCGACGATCAAGGATATGTCCGGAGACGAGATCACAACAAAAATCTTATTCAACATCGACGAGGATACGGAGGACGATGAGGCTAAAGAGCGACTCTCGAGTTTAGATTGCGATACGTCCAGTTTTGATTCCAGCACACCGCGGCACGGTCAAATCAAACGCAGGAACTTGGAGGTTTATACCTCGTCGTCACGAGATGCTTCCGATGAGGCGAGCATCTCGGACGAGAACGACAGGAGCGGGGTCCTCAGTGACGTTGACACGAGACCCGATGTCGTCTCAGTTAAGGGAGGAAGCGGATCCAAGAAGTTTAAAAGAAGGAATGTTGCAATCTACACCTCAAATGAAGATGACTAAAGGTTTGAATCCTAAACTTTGAGAGGTCATTGACCCTTTTTTATGCCACCTTGACTGAGAAAGCCTACACCAGCTGAACATGTTTTAGCTTGATGAAAGGAATAATTAGACTGACAGAAAAGTCTTTTACTGAATATCAAATACATATGACAGTAGATCAAACTGGATATCGAAAATGCAGTTTTACTCTAAGTGGAGAAATGAATTGGACCAGACTGATTATTGAATGTAATTTAAGTAAAGGTATTACAGGCAAACCCCCTTTTAACGAAGAAGTCGGGGACCCACATATTTTCCTTGCTGTAGTCGATTGCTCGCTATAAATGTACATAAGAAACTTACAAAATATGCATGTGAGGCTGCACATAAAGTAACACTTTTCTACCACCACTGCAGTAATTGTTCTTCTGGTTTTGCAAACATAGGAAACTGAATTGACTGACTAAATTGGTCACTGTAATGTCAAACATAAGTTTCAAAATGTAAAAAAACCCTGGTGCTTCCAACTTCAAGCAACAGGAGTACCAGTTACACACGTTAGCTCGCATGGATGCATTGTAATGGACACAGGTAGAAAGGAGGTGTTTGACAATGCAAAAAAAAAAAATTGCTTGCTTAGCATTTCCGTAGCTACATGTAGCTGACAAAAGCTGAATGGGATGCGTGCTATAACAGGGTCAATTTTCTTTGTTTTCCTTTAGTCTTAGGCTGCGAGTCTACTTCGCTATAGCTGAAATTTTGCTGTGTTATATGAGAAGGCATAATACACGGGGTGTATGAAAGAAAGAATTGGACCCAAGAAATGTCCTTGTAACAAGCAGGTCCATGCTATGTCCATGCTCATTATAACAAGGTTTGCCTGTACAGAGAAACCCCGTTATAACGAGCTTGGATATAGCGAGGTACCGCTTTTAACGAGGTGATTGTCTCGGTCCCGTTTTCATTTATGTGCTGCTCAATGGAAAGAGGCACCATTTATAACGAGCTCGGTTATTGCGAGATTTTGCTTATAACAAGGTATTTTTCTCAACCCATTAACTAAGAAAAACATAAGAAATTCACCCGGTTAAAACAAGGAAATAAAGCAGCAACCTCCACGCTCGCAACTAGTTTTTTTTATTACTTTGGATGAGTATATAAATGAAAAATAATCGGCTTTCTGTTCATAGTTTTGGTGCAGAACAACTAGGAAAAGCAGTAAACAGATGGGTTTGATGCCTAGTCCCATACATGTTATATTTTGTGTGATACATTATGTGTACGTTTACAACGAGGTACTGGTTATAACGAGGTAAAATTGACGGTCCCGACAACCTCGTTATAATGGGGTTTCCCTGTATTTCCTTCTAAGTCAGAAGTTTGATGAGAGTTTTTCATGTTGGGGTGGAGTTACACGTACATTTATAAGGAATGGTCTGATATCTGAACTGCTGAGAAAAGATGCATTTTTTTTTTTTTACTGTTCTTGAATTTGGATTTTTGAAATGAACTTTTTTAAGATGCATAATTTATAAATATTTGTACAAAATGAATTCTAAACACACCAGTGTATGTTATTTTGTATATATATATACATACTATTGTGGGTCAGTTTGGTATAAAATTACATTTATGTTTTATTCTTTTATAATTCCACTGACAATATCAGTAAGATATTTGTATGTGAGTTAAGATAATGTTGAATTAAAATTTTCCAAAAGTTGGTGACCTGCAAATGAACTTGAGTTAGTGTTCCATGCATCTTTTATTTCCTACTATGATTACGTTAAGTAAACTCTATGTAGAGTCAAATTATACAGAAAATCTTGAAAGGGCACTTCCGATGTGATAAATATTTAAAGTAAAAGTGAAAAAGTGGTGAAATATATCAGTGCACTTTTTGAGAGACATTGGAAACATAAACACAGAGAAGTTTTTGAATATTTTAGAGTTCATCACAAAATTGGTAACATGTGACACCCAGTGTGAACAACTTCCTTTTGTAGTGTACCCAATTTTTTTGCTAAATTCTCTTTTTCTGGAATGTTTATGCCCAAACACACTTGCTTCTCAAAGGAAATTATGTAAAAAAAAGTGACTGCTCTCTGAACAATGAAAGAGAGATGACAAAAATTAATTCTATGTTTTGAGACAAGTAAGTCAAGTTCTTGATTCTTCACAATATTTTTTGCCATGCATTCTCGTAAAGTGCAGTGATATGATTGGGAGAAATAAAAAATGGTTCTCGAACCAAACTGGTTGAAAGATGGATACACCAGCTGGAGTGTATCTCCTGGCTAGAAGGATTTATCTTGAATTTGCTTACATAAGCTGAATCAAGCATGAACATACTAGCATTTTGTTTCTCTTGAGGTCTAAGAGAATTATAATCACATTGAAAGCTACACAACAGATTTGTCTGTAACCAGGCATACTTTTGGAGGTTATCCTAGTCAATTTTTAACTACCAAATTTTCACAGTAGTATCCTTGCGCAGTTTATTTGATTCTAGAATAGTTTCACCCCAAGTTGAGGACTACCCCCAATCATGTCATTTACGTTTAAGGGCTGGACATACTGAAAAATCAATGCTTGTTTCTCCTGAAGTAAACAAATTTAAGACAAATCCTTCCAGCCTGAATATACACACTATATGTTTCAACTCATTTGGTTTTTGAGACATTTTTGACTTGTGTCAATTATGTCACTGCCATGTAAGCTGGTCAGTTTGATAATGAGCAGTGAAACATTGTGTTCACCAAGTGGCTGAAGTTGAACAAAATAAAACAATATAAAAAAAAGTAGGAGGTTGGTTTGGATGACATGGCACTTCAATATTGAGTGATTTCCAGGTATACCAAAACCATATGTAGCGATTTATTAGGTTCACATCGTCTTCCCGTAATTGGTTATTCCGAGGTATGTTTTTTGGCTACGGTCATGTGTAGTATGCGGTTCTGTGTTGTGGTTAGATTTCATGGTCCAAGTCCACAACCAAGACCTTCCTTCCCAGACCTGGACTATTTATTCCCAGATGGAGGCTTCAGGGTTCGAGACCAAGACCCAGAAAACCGGGTCTCAACATGGAAACCTGGTCTTAAGACCTTCAAAATTGGTACAGTTTGAGTTGTGAAAAGTATAATAGATTAGAATGCAGTTAGTATTATCACTGGGGAATTTGTAGTGGTGGGTTTTACCCCCAAACCCAAAAACGTTTTGATTTATTCTCCAACTCAGAACATATGTGTGCTGTAGTTGTAGCATGGAGGATGGAATGCTATTCTCTCCCCCATTCTGTCCTTTTTTTTTTGGGGGGGGGGGTTCGGTTGTTCCAACAAAATTGAGACGATTATATTATACAGGGTCGCCCAGAAAGAACGCAACACTTGTGATCGTTAATTTCTTCAACATCATTGACCAAATACCATTGATTTTACTTTAATTTCTTAGAACGTTCATTTTCCAACAAAATGATGCCATGATCATCGATTCTGAGTTATTCGATTGGATCCTAGGACCATTTTTTTTTAGGCAGTGCCAAATTCGCTATGTTTCCGGAACACCAATATATTCTTGCGTAATAGGGTTCCATACAAGTAGCTGTGAAGACAAAGTGCATGACTGTCTTCACTTTGATAAGAAAGACAATAGAAGGAATGGTTCACATTATTATTGCGGTTTGTCTGTACTATGGTATGCTGTGACGCAAGAATATCTCAGTGTTCAGAGGAGTGCTGAGGTTGAGAAAATAAGACATTTGGGAAAATACATTACCTCAGAAAAATGGCCCTAGAATCCAAACGACTTACTCAAAATCAATGACCATGATATAATTTTGTTGGAAAAAGAATGTTCTAACCAATGCAACAAAAAACTGACATTTGACCGATTATGTTGAAGAAATGATGATCGCAGGTGTTGCATTCTTTCTGGACCACAGTGTATAGTATACAAATATATACTGATACGAGAGTCTCTGGTTGAAACTATGACGAGCCCTAGGTTACGTGGACGGTACTATTTTCCAGAGGGGCGCAGCCCCAAGGGAAAATAGTTAACAGTCAACGTAACTGAGGGTGTCATAGTTTCAAACAGAGACTCTCAGGATAGGATGTATTTGTTTTATATCCGTCATCGAATTAACAGGGAAATTACACAAAGAAAAAAAAGGAAAATGAAGTGTACTTACGGTAACCCCTACGAGTGTGTGTCGCACGGCATGTAGGTGCGCAATATTTTTACTTAATGCGGTACACGTAGGGATACAATTCCATTAACGTATACTCTAGTTAGTCAAGTACCAATTTCATAAACCTATAAAACACTAATTTAATCCTCATTTTTATTTATCTATAATCCTAACTCAAATTGACGAACTAAATCCAGTGTTAATCTTAAACTTTGCCAAACTTCCATACGGGCGTAACACGCTATAATGTCTTTCACACGCATGGAAAAAAATAGCGTATGGTACATGTGTTTGTACATACGATTCATTCGGCTTAGAATTGAGCTCAAATCGTGATCCCGCTGTCGAGAGTACAATTAGTACTTTGCTATTGTACTCTCCAACTACTGTAGTACTTCCAGAACGATTGTCTCCCAGACTCACAGAATAGTGTGTTTAGTTTTCATCATGTGACATACTTTTGACCAACCAGAATTCAAGAAACTTACAATGAGGGATATAATACAGGATTACTTCCACAATTTGGGTCAACAATAGGGCGAGAGCTAGCTACTTCTCAATTTACCCCATCGCACCCAAAAGATTTGACCCCTCAAAATTACTTGGACTATATATGTGATTGAAAAAAGATATGTCAGCTGGACCCCATTGGTCGGGTTTGGTA
>JZLH01S0229517.1:0-11536 GCA_001188425.1 Eucidaris tribuloides
ATATATATTCAACTTTAATGTCTCCATATCTAAATTATGGTATCCTTGCTTGGGGGAACTGCAATAAAACACTTACTGATAAACTTTTCATTATTCAAAAACGTGCCATTCGAGTTGTAAATCGCGTTGGATATCTCTCCCATACAAATAATCTCTTTCAAAAAAACAAAATCCTAAAAATAAATGACTTGTTTCTTTATCATGTTGGGATAGGCTATTTATGTTACGTTTATCACTAAATGATTTACCAGAGGTATTTTCACACAAGTCATGTTCGAAAGAAACAACTTATTCCACTCATATCCCACACGACAACGTGACGCTTATCACCTTCCACGTACTCGAACGATCTTCGCTCAAAGAACAGGACCAAAATACTGGAATGATCTTCCCATAGAAATAACCCACAGCCCATCCATTTTTACATTCAAGCGTAAATTGAAGATGCTTAACTCAATGCGTATTCCCATAAACCATGTGTGATTTTCTCTCTACAAACTTCACGGTGTGCTCCATTTATTGTGTACTTGTGTATACATATAGTAGTATTTATATTCATATATTATTGTCTATTATGTATCGCATCCTATATACTTGCCAATATACGAACGCTCGAAAACATGTTACTAGTAATTATGTAATCCTGTATATTATTGTGCACTTGTGTGGTTTGTCAGGGAGGTGGTTTGTTTCGATGCTATTATGTGCTAATTGATAATTTACTTCATTCAAAATGTCAATCTTGGTTGTCAAACCGCCCGCGTTGCTGGCTCTCTTGCTCTCATACTTGTATACATGTATTACCTTATTATACGCGCGGGTTGCTATTATCTGCGTATTTTGTGTCTATACCGTGAATATATTAGCCTATGCTAAAAATGCATTAAGCCTTGTATAGTCGCATTCCCAATAAACAGATATGCTACACCATGATTATGATTATACTTCAGCAATCGCGTCTAATCTTCGTTTATCATTACTTTGTTTTCCTTTTCACCATCTTTTCGTTGTCTTTTTTCGGTCACTCTAACTCTTCCTCCTTCTCCCATTTGCTTTCAACCACGAGTATTCCAGGAAAACCTGCCAAGTTTTACAAGTTTACTATGCAGGTCCCTTCATTTCTCATTACTTATCGTACTTTAATACAAATGGACATTTCGACTTTTCTATTAAGCCTTATTTCTGTTTTTTGTATGTATCACAGATTACCAGATTTATGTACATGATTGTGAGTCTGTTTTTGTTGTTTAATTGTAGAAATGTTGAAAATACATAAATGAAATTGAATGAAAATATTCAATTCTTGTTCTTTCGCCCTGTAAAGTTTTGATGTATTTGTGATTGATGGGTTATGTGTGGGGTATATAGAAATTATACAAAAAGTCGAGGCAAGCAGTTTTAGAAATTTCAAAGTTCTCAAGTGCATTAAGGACATTTTAAGCAACATTTTAAATCTTCTGAACAGGATAAGTAATCACTGAATAAATAAGTGCAAGCGCGGAAGCGCCGAGCCTGAAATTTTTGATACTACTACACTAACCCTACCTAAGTCGATAGTCCGCGGACTATCGACCCGCTGGACTATACGAACCCAGCGCGACTAACGGACCGAGCCGCGGACATATGGACACCGGCGACTAAGACCCGGACTATCGGCACCCGGACTATCGGACCCTGCGGACATATCGGGATGTCCAATTTTAATAGGCGCTTGATGAGGGTGAGTATCACACAGTTACCCCTTTTTAGGCTGTCTTTGTCAGCGCATGTACCATAAGTTTCTCACGAATATTCACAATGTTCATTTTTATCTTAACTTATGCCTGTTATTTGCTGCGCCGCCTTCTCACTTTTCACTCTGTTCTATTAGTTCTTCACTAGTCTTTCAAGTGATACCTTCAATATCTCTCAATCAGCCTATTTCATAGCTTGGTCAACGCGAGTCACGCATGCTGTGTCTTACGAGTCCATGTCAGGCGTATAGATGATTGATTTACTTTGCATCAAGTAATTGGTTATTTTTTTCTGGCTCAATATTATCTCGGGTTTTCGATCTATACCCTTTTTTAGCGACTTGTGCTGAACATGAAACGTTGACTCGCTGACATTTACGTGGAAATGGCGGGACTGCAATAATTCTTTAACTTTCTTCTTTAGGCAATTCAGTTGAGAAATTGTTGAATGATAATTAGAGACTATAGTCATACCCTTGAGCCACATGGAGAGGGGGAGAGAGGGCACTGTTATTACAAGGTGTATACCATGTGCATGTGAAAAAACGGCTAAAAAGGGTTCTTTTATATGGACGGATGATGTATGTGTGTACAGTGAAAATGGTACATCAAAATCGCCAAAATCAGGAAAAACGGGTATATACTATACACAAACTTTTTACAGAAGGCTTATTTGATAAGGGTATCTTCTCAGATTTGAATACTTATTTTGGGTATTCTAAAATCGAAGCCTCCAATGATAATAAATATCTTGTTTACGGTCCATTTTGAAAGACCATACACAATCATGGTGTACACCTTGTAATGACAGTGGGCCCCCTGGGATATGAACTGGACCATAACTTTACTCAAAATACCTTGATCACAATAAATGTATGGCTGCTGCAGTATGCAAACACACACAAACAAGTCCACACTGATCGTAAAATCTTTTCATCACTAATGGAGTGATTCGCCCTATCCTGACACACAAATACGTTCACAACGCTAGATGAAAATGCAAGTCACTACAACTGCCAGTAACAATGACGGTCACACATGAATTCACACTACATGTAGCAAAGCCATTTAACCCATTCAATACTAAGACCACATATTTGCGTTTGCCTTTTTATCTTGGGATGTGACTGTATTTACCCCATCTAATGAACATGCTTAAATAGAGAAAAATATCAGCTATTCAATGAACAGGGTGGTACAATGTCATAATGAATATTTATTTTGTTATGAATATTTAAATGACATTTAACTAAAATATTCATTAAACTTATCAAATTGGCAACGGCTGTTGTTCTGATGAGGCTTTGGGTTGTTCCACTTTGTTGGTGGGTGATGTATTGAACTAATTGAGAAGCATATTGTACAGACGTGTTTTTCTTTTGTTTGTCGTTTAAAAGTGAAATTTATTCAATCAAAAATTATTTTTAATCTAAAATTTCACAAGAAAAATAAGATCCAAAAATTCTACGACTAATAAATAATTAATATAATTAACTAATGGTGACACATCATTAATACCATACCCTTTATATGTAATAGATTCAGTATGTTGCGATTTGATGAAAAGAAATTGTGAGTGATTATTTTATCTGGACAGGCTCTAGTATTGAATGATGTTACAAGCGCCAATACTAGTGTTGTATCGAAAAGCATCAAGGTTAAAGGGACCGAACAGAAGCATATCATGATGTTTTCGAGCTGGCCCGGCTCGGGTAATATTCGGGAATGCAAGTATACATTTGGAAAACGAGCGTGCACAAATTGTGTACATTTCCCTATGTAGCATGCATTTAACTGAAGAAAGGAGAAATGCACACGGCCCTACTTTCAACAGCAATTCAGTTTGCAGCTCCACGATTGTTGTTACACGCAGCCTTGCTATAGGGGCAAGCGAATGGCATTGAATGTACATGGATTACGAGCGGCGCATCCCTTTAAACACCAAATAACATTGTGGAAGCCCCATATAAAAACTCATCAAACTTTGCTATTTGATATATATCTGACAGTGTTTGAATGGACAAATAAATATCTCAGAACATAAAACTTCAAATAGTTATGCTGTCACTTATAAATCATGTACAGATAAAAATCGGCACATGAATTATTGTCAGCTGACAAAAATTCTGCAACAAAGCAGTCTATGGGGGAAAACTGGAATGGTCACTGCTCAATGGTTTTCATGTTGGAAAGCACATAATGATCATTTTGATCTGCAATTTTTAGAGGCTTCATTTTTATTAACAAGTGTTATACCGAGGTTGGCCTTGAGGCCAATTTTCAGAGTCCTTGGCCTTAGCCTTGATCTGAGGCCAGTGTTCAAACACTATGGTAAGGTAATGTTTTTGGGCAGCCTTGGTCTCAGAACTTGTAGCCTCGGCACAACAATGGCATTAACCCCACATCAATGTCTCAACAAATCAAAATTCTGCAAATTTACACCCCTGGGGTATTTAAAAACATTTGACAATGCTATAGGGCAAAGACCAATGCTTACTGGATGCAAATTTTACCATTCTGTGAATTATTTCAACTTGTTTTCCATTCGCACTGCTTGGCCCTGCGGGAAAGAACACAAAGTCCCACAGTGTGAAACACAATGTGAAACACAATGTAAAACACAATGTGAAACACAATGTGAAACACAATGTGAAACACAATGTGAAACACAATGTGAAACACAATGTGAAACACAGTGTGAACAAATTGTGAACACAGTGTGAAATCTCTTTATAGTGTTCAATTTGAGCATTTTAACATTGTGAATTGGTGTGGAACAGACATCACTATGTGAACACTCTGTGAAAAACCTCACAGTGTGAAATCATTTTCACACTGCTTAATTTGGGCGTTTTCACATAGCCGACTATGAGTATGACACTGTGGGACACTGTGTTGTTTCCGGCAAAGGGGGGGGGGGGGTTACGAGTAGGTGTGGGTGCGTAAATGCCCACTATGAGCACCTATTGATTTTGAAACAAATATAGACACTGCCCATCAGCGAAAAGAAGATAGGTACGCCGGTCTCGCCCATGATGTGAAAATGGCAGGCTGGAAAATCTCATTGATTTGTGTTGAAATCGGATCTCGTGGGCTCATAACTCCGTCAAACAAACTCCGTTTACAAAATATATTGAAGCACTGTACCCATTAGTCGAAATACCCAAATTTTAGAGATAAACTACTCAAATCAGTTCTGTTCAGCTCATACGTAATATTCCAAAGTAGATCAGAACCAGTTTGGCACATGGACCAATATCTCAAAATCTGAACCTGTAACTATTTTTCACAATGCTTTCTCATAAAGTGTCATAATAAAGTACAATTATAACTGGAAATACATTCCTTTCAAAACTGTGTCACTATACTCATTATGTCCAAATCATTAAACCAATTCCGTTACATTTCATGATAATTCTGTATTTAAAATCTAAGTTCGCAATGAGCCCAAATATTGTTTACCTGTTAACATTGTAATAGTGTTCCAATCATCTTATATTCCGTTTAAATGTGTTGTATACTTAAATGTTAATGTTATTTTTGTTAATTTGTTTCAGTCATTCATATTTTGTTGTTACACTGTAAAGCAAGAATTATTTTTGATATCCCTGCCATGAGCACGAATTAATAACTGCTCAGGTCCTGGGCGATGTATTGTATCTTTATTATTGATTATGAATTTCAATAAAGACGATTGAATAAATACTGTATTTACATTGCAGTGTGCACATATTTAGAGAGACGGTCTGTTATTAGACTTACCTGTATGGGTCCTGATGTGGGTTTTCAGATGATGACTTGCAACAAATGCTTTCCCACAGCTTTGGAAATCACACCTGAGTGCACAGAAAACAGTAAAATGAGAAAAATAAACATGGTGGTACTTACGTCTTGTTATATTTACTCCTTGGCTGTTCCAACACATTCATCAATGACCTTTCGTCATCATTATTTTCACACAGAACTCTAGCTAAAAGGCTTATTAGCCTATAACACAAGATTGAATTTAAACTATAGTACAAATAAATATTAAATCCAAACATATAATTATAAATAAAAAGAGTCAATGAATAAACATAGAAAGGAAGAAAGAAAGAACGAAGTTACAAATAAAGAAAATGGGTCAGTAAGTAAATAAATAAATAAGTAAATGAATAAATAAGCTCTAATAATAGATAATATAATTTGCCAAAAACAGAGAAAGAAAAGTAAATAAAACAAGAGCCCCAGGAGGCACGACGCTCACCTGAGTTCTCGCAAATTCTCTATGGTACCCAAAGAAAAAACATCAGCTATATGTATAGTTTTGGCCCTTGGAGCCTGATATCTAGGCACCCACGTAGTCAAATGAACCAGTTGGAAAACTTTGCATCCCCTTGCTATACACGTATAGCTGATTTTTCCAACTTTAATTAAATTCTGACATCCATTTTTATAAAAACAAGGCACGCCCTAGTATCTTAACATTTGACCTTTGGCCTACTTATGTGACCTTGACCCCAATATAACATTGAGGTCACTATACATGTAGCATTTACCATCCAAGTTAGTCACAAATGGGCCAATAACAACCAAAGAAACATTTAATTTCATTTGACCTTTGACCTACATATGTGACCTTTGACCCCAAAATTACATTGAGGTCCCTGTTACACATCTATCACCCAAGTTTCGTTACAAATGGGCTTGTGGTTAGAAAGTTACCTAGTTTGGGCCCTTATGGGCCCTGCCCCCAGGGCCCCCAGGAGGGCCTGGTGTACCATTCCAGGAACCCTCTATCCCCTCCCCCTGAGGATCATTCTCACCAAGTTTGGTCTAAATCCATTGATGTGAATGTGAATTATTCCCATAGGGCCCCATCCCAAACTTTTGCCCCCTTTAGGGGCCAAACCGGGCCACCCTGGGCATTGTCATGAGGAACATTAATGTAGCACATTTAGAGGTATCTACACACAAAGTGGCTAACCTAAACTATTTCTGGATCTAGAGAAGAAGATATTTGAAAACTACCTACTTTTGGCCCTTTAGGGCCCTGCCCCTGGGCCCCCAGGGGGGCCAGGTGTACCATTTGAGGACCCTTGAATCCCCACACCCCCTAAGGATCATTCCTGCCAAATTTGGGCCAAATCCAATCATGCATTTTGAAGAAGAAGCTGAAAATGTGTAAAAGTTTACGCACGACGCACGACGCACACCGCACGACGCACGACGCACGACGCACGACGCACGACGGACGACGGACGAAAAGCGATCGCAATAGCTCACTTGAGCCTTTGGCTCAGGTGAGCTAAAAATATGATATAAATACCGTTTCAAACTCCATGTCATCTGCCTCCGTTCCACCACCTACTACTGATTCAACATCCTCCTCCTCCTCTGGTATCGGATGATCTCCATCTTCATCCTCACTCTCCTAATAAAAAAAAAAATTCACAGAATTAGATTTAAAGTGATAACAAGACAATGCTGACAGGAACAACTGCACCTTCATCTATTCTTAGTCAGTACATACTTGCACAACTCACTTCACTCAAGTTCACTTTATGTGAATGCTTTTACTGAATTAGAACTACATGAAGAAGACGCGAGCAATTACATTGAAACATCAAGTGAAGTCAAGTTCTTTTCAGAGCTACACATTTCACAAAAGAAATATCATGGTGCTACTCCGCAAACCTTTTAGTACTAGAACCACCTTGGTTCTACGGTAATTTAGTGAGAGCACTCACATACCAGTGAACATTTAAACATATCAAGACAATGTAGGATTTTAAAGGTTTGCATGGTAAAGTTGTAATTTTGAAGAAAGGTTTGTGTTACAACCACGTTTCTGGTCAGAATGATTGAGGAAAATTGAGGAAGTGTGAGGATTTTACTTCAGTGTTTCTTGCTCCTCCTCATTCACGGTTTTACCACACACCTTTTATAAAAATGTCAATGAGTATGATGAAACTTTCATCCTTCCCATGCATAACAGACCAAAGAATACTTTCATTATTTTTGCAATAAAAATTTACAGTTAAATCTGACAAAAGGAAGTCAAACAGTCCATCAATCTAACCTCCTCCTCATCATCGTCATCATCTTCATCATCATCTTCATTGTCACTTTCTACAATCCAGGATGCTTGGTATGCCGATGTGCCCTTTGGAACCCTCTTCACGATTTGCTCCTTGTTTTCCTCCCTTAGAGCAGCTGCAAAGACAATGACAAATAATTAAGGCAGAAAGAAAGAAATATTAATAGCAAATCAACTCAAAGTAAACCTATACAGGCAGACAGAATTTATTGCGGATTTTCTTATGACAGAATGTGAACTTAAATTTACAGCTCATGTATAGTGAGGTGAATCCAGATATCCCCACAATGGAGACACATCCAGATTTAAAAATATGGATTCCTACTACTACTACTACTATGCCAATCACTGAATTTGAGAAGATTAATCAACTTTATCTGACATTATAAAAGATGTTTTCAAGTGCAGAGGCAACAATAGAGTAAATGTTATGTCCATGTGATGACCTTTTTTGTTCATAACAGTTAGCCATATTCACAGTGATATGATTTAATGTAATGTTCAAATGTACATGTTTGTTTTGTACAAATATGATTTTAGATTTCTTAATGGATAGGATCAGTCTGTTTTAAGGATTGATTACCTTTTTGGCTGTACACCTCTCAGTTTCATTTAAGATTTGTGTATGCGTTCATCATGTTATTTGTTTGTGTCTATTTGATTTTGTGTGATCATTGTCTCATTGTATTATTAACATTGATTTTTACACTGAGGAAATAAACTGAAATTGAAATTGAAATATAGATAGTACATAAATTTCCATTAATAATTCTGCTGTCATAGATACCAAATTTGCAAATACTGCAGTATCTTTTACTATAATACAAATATAATGTTATCTAATAATCACCTTCAGCCTCTGCTAGCTCTTCCTCTGTCGGCCATGTTTGTTCTCCCTCCATTGGGTCTGGTACGGCTTCAGACTCGAGTGATTCTTGACTCTGGGGGTCAACGACCTCAAGTATCCTTATCCCTTCCTCCATTGTCTCCCCTTCATTATCATCCTTCGTGTGTAGGAAGTATAAAGACATAAAGTGATAAAGTTTGACTCATGGTTATCACCACTGCATTAAAGCACATGTATAGTTTTGGTCAATCAGACAAATTTTTTGTCAGTCTTTCACAAAGTATTCTCTTGTCTCCCCAGACATCAGAAAACAAAATCAAACCTAGTAAAACTTGTTTGTAGTGACAAATTATGATGTTTGAATTCTAGTACATCTAGCAGTATGTACATCACCTATGGAAAATGTCAAGGGTCCCCTCCCCCCCCCCCCCCAATTTAAAATTTTGAGTAATTTCTCAAGAATGGGAGAGTTTCAGATCAAGCAATTTTCAGAGCATTGATAGATCATATAGGTGTATCTAGAAAGGATAATTGCAAAGAATTTCATTTTCTACCATTTACCAAAACTATACCTTGGCCTTCATTAAGCCTGGGATAAAAATTTGAATATTTGAATTATTTGAATGCCTTTTTGCCGATAGGTATTCGAATGCAACTTTAAATCGAATCGAATATTCATCGGGTGACAAATGATAAAAATACTGGCCTAGTTGGAATTCAAATACAGTAACTTAGTTGTTTTACAAAAGAAAAATAATACTTTGGATATCAATATTCAAGGTAAGGAAAACATTTTTAGCATGTTCAGAACCCAAATATATCATTTTCAAATGGAAAAAAAGAAACAGAACTGTGGATTCCAAATAGCGAGACGTAAATACGGCCACCTGGGTTCATGCATTGCCATCCCCACAACATCGCGGTGCAAAATATTTTTTGCCGACACAAAAACTACAGTGAAAATATTGGTTTTGAAAAACAAAAATGCCAAAATACCATCAATATCAACCTATTCTTTCCTTTGCTGACGTTACTTTTTCTGAAAATTGCCGTCATGCATTGAAAAACTTGATTCTTCTACGGCTATTTGAAGTTTTGAAGTTTATCGTACACGGTCGCTATTGATCCACGAGCGCTGCCATTTTGATAAATCCACCCTGCACCGTACCGTACCGACCACTGATCAGTGGTACCGACACATCTCCAGTTCAATGTGGAGGCAACAGCGCTGGCTGTGCAATGGCTGCATTCATTGCATGCACGATTTGCGTGAAGGTGGGTATTATATCAGCATTATTGCAATGTTTGTGCCAACAGTAAATGCTGAATTTTAATTTTCTACGGTGGTGAAATAATCACTATTCGTGTTGGAGTTTCTGTATTTTTCATTCCCAACTTGTCATCTGCTAATAGATAGCCATTTCGTCCTTAGTCCCTTGTACTTGTTTTCATGTATGTTGTATTCCGATAGTCAAATAATTTGAATACCTTTCCTGTCAACTATTCGAATGTCAAAATCGGTATTCGTCCCAGGCCTAGCCTTCATACAGTAATGTTGAACTAACATACTGCTCATTTTTAGTAAATATATACATCGTAAAAGTATTTTCACACAATTTTTTTTATTAATTAGGAATTGTAGTAGGGACAGTGATTTTCCGCGATCGCGGAAAACGGACGGAATTCACGGAAACGGCCTTTCGAAACGGAAAGTGGCTTTTCAAACGGAAAATCATGGAAAACGTATTTTTCCTCAAAATGTTCACATTTCGAAGGGAAAAACCTCGAAATTTGTAACCGAAATTACAAGAAATTGACCAAACAAATTGCTCTGAAACGACAACGAAACAGTTAAAAAAACTTGAACACCAATCAGGCCGATTGCACAGTGCATCGACATAGATACACATTACCACGTAGATGACATACGGAAACGAACACAGCAGGAAGACACGAGTGAACAGAAAACATCACAGATCACAAAACCAACAAACACAAGAACAAGAACAAGAACACAGCAAAAACGGGAAGATATCCGTAGCAAAGAGAACAAAGCACAGAACAGCAACAGAAATTACTCCCAATCCTCAACGAAATACAAATACCAACTGGCCACAAAACACGATCTCAAAATATCCAAACATCGTGACTTGACTGCACTCGACTCGACTCCATCCGACTGTTGTTTACGCTCAACACCACAACATGTGCGTACTCGACTTTCCCTCAAACAATTCACGCATTCACAAGCTGATTCTACTCCTCACACGTCTCCGAAGTTAACAGGCGACTTGACTCGGTTTTCTAGCCAAAAATATCAAGGCCAGATCACCCAAAATACAATTGATTTCATCGAGTGAGATCATACAGACGACTAGACCAAAGGCTCCAGTCTCTGTATCTACTGCGGTGGCTCCGCTGAGACGATGTCTGGCTCCACTGACGTCCGTAGGAAAATGTCATTTTTGATAAATATTTCCCCAAAACACAGACAGTGTACCTCTGTCTAACAGACGACTACATACACGATGTATCATTCGCTAATCGGAGCTGAGCGACATCAGGTATGTGACCAATGGATCGGCCCGCCGGAGTTCCAGGGGCATTTTGGTCGGGCAAGTAGTCGGGCAAATTGTTGCAGTCTTTCCTCTCCGAGCTATGGGGGCCGACTTTGCCACTCGACCTGTAATTACTACGGCTGAAAAGCCGTGGTATTCGAACACTGCACAGCTGCAGTTGCCACAGGCCAACTCGCCCAACCTCATGGCAGCATTGTGGACGCTTCCTCCCACGTCCGCAATCCGCCGTCACTTTCTGAACCGACTTGAGAAGTACAGCGTGCATGTGTACACGAGTGTACACGACATATGAGTGTAC
>JZLH01S0229523.1:847-16317 GCA_001188425.1 Eucidaris tribuloides
CCTTGAAGAGAAACAAGCATACAGTTTACCAGTATTGAATTAATCTCCGGCCCTGACAGAAATTGATCCCACACCTGCATTGTAAAACAAATAAGAAATGTACGACTATGACATGTCATTTTTTTACTCCTAATTCTGGGAGTAATGTTTTCTGAACACTTCCAATCTTGACATTCCACTTAGTATGAACGAAGCTTGGAATACAAACTTCTGACATACTTGAGTCTGTGAAACAAAGCATTAATTTTAAGTAATGTTACGTTTTAGATTTTTGCATGATGATATCCAAGGACCAATATGTTCACTACCACCACTACTACATGTATAATTGAAATTATCTTTTGTTGGTTCAATATTGAGGAAATTTTCAAATATCCATTTTCATTCATTCATTCCATGAGTGTTTTTGTCTAGTTGAATCAACTGATGGAAAATTAATAACCTTAACTCATATTTGTACACATTTTCATGCCAAGAATACATTTTGATTGAGCTTTGAACGGACACGTATATATAGAGCATCTCTGATGAGATATTAGTTTTGGTAATTATTATAAAACCATGATACAGATATACTTTCACCTTAACAGTTCTTGACAATGGCAAAAAACAAACATACATACATAATGTTGGCATAAGGGAGTGAGGTTTATGAAAATTAATGAACAGCTGGTCCCAGTATCTGTACCCACTAAAAATTCAAAGTTCAAAAATCGTTCTCAAATTGGACAGCTAGGGATCATCTCTCACTTAATCCAAACAAGTTTGATATCCCCCAAATTTCAATGTTTTCATCTACTTACTCGATAGCAGGCAATGCCAACACCCAGCCAGGAAATGCAGGAAGGTGAATTCTTACAGGCCATCAAGAACGTTGTCTTAGCTTTGTCATACTGTGAAAAAAAAACCAAGAATTAGCAGAGTATAAGTTTGCAGTGGAAAAAAAAGTCACAGTACCAGAAGCATAAGTAGCTAAAAAGTTTGCTGGTGATAAGTGATGTATATTTTTGTTTCGACAAATGTTTTGAACAAATTTTACAGAGAAAAGGTTAAATTTACATGGAAGCAGAGAAACATGTGCTGATTGTTTTAAAGCTATTTGTTAAATAATGATTCAAGATTCACTATCTTAGCATCAACATGTTAGAAAGCTTATAGCATTGATGATAACATTTATTTGCAGTTTTTTCAAGATAGAAATTTTGTTGGCAGCAGATCCCAGCAATCAAATACTATTTAGGGTTGAGATTATTTTCAAGAGATGTAAGGTATTATCATTTTGTGACTCTAAAATATTGACCCCAAGTTATCAATTTATCTTTGTTTGATACAGATTTGTTCCAAGTTTGATAAATTTTTCATCTGAGGTTCTCATATCATATGGCTTTTAAATTGAATATAATTACAGTGAGGGTCACATATAACTTTCCATACTTATGCATAAAAATTTGTACAAACACATGCTCAATAGCTTAGAACTGACACAGATATTAGCCTACACTACAATGAAAACCAGTTTGTTTTTCTGTGCAGAGCATCACCAAGCCACTGAAAGTCATAAAAGAAAACAAAAACCGTAATACTATATTTCTTATTTCAGCACAGAAATATGCCTGCACGATATTTACTCTAAATGGCACTACACTCATTTCTCAGCCCAGTTTCCTGCTAGTGAAAATACGCATGTATTTGCACACAAATGAACACAAATATTCATATGCATTGACATAAGTTATATGTAACCCTTACTGTATGACTTTAAGGAGTTGTGTACTTTTAACATATTTTAAAAACTATCGTGTAAAAACGGGACCACTCAAAGTGCATCAATTCCGTGCACACCAATGCACATACACACCTGTCCATCCTGGAGATAGATGGATGCCAGTCGTAGGTAGATGGCATGCATCTCACGGGCATCAGCCACGAAGGAGAGAGTCCTCTCATAGCACTGCTTGGCCTCCTCCATGTTACCCTGGAGGTAGCGGAGATGACCTTGGATGGACCACGCATCCGGATCCTAGCAGGGAAGAGGTAGATTTGTGTAGGATGAGTGGTTAGATTTGCCCAAAGTTAAAGCCAAGGTATAGTACTGGTAAATGGTAAAAAATAAAATTCTTTGCAATTATGTTTTTTAGATACACCTATATGATCTATCATGCCCTGAAAACTGCTTGCTGTGAAACTCCAATTTTTTAGAAATTACTCAAAATGTAAAATAGTCGGGGGGGGGGGGGGGGTACATTTCCCATAGGTAAAGTACATACCGCTAGATACATAATCTTTGATTCATAACAAGCCAAAACTGCATAAACAGACAATGAAATTAGTAATCATTACTAAAAATTAGTGGCAGCTATGTAAATATTCTCCTTTAATTTGAACATCATAATTTGTAAAGTTCTATAAACAATTTTCAGTAGGTTTGATGTTGTTTTCTGATTTCTGGGGTGACTATAGAATACTTTGTGAAAGATTGACAAAAAATTTGTCTTATCGACCAAAACTATACTTGTGCTTCCCTGTGATCCCTTTGCACATCTCCAGGTCCAGAAACACAACAAAACACCACCTAAGCCTTGGGCAACTTGTGAAGGCCATCTCTGTGATATTCAAAGATTATTTATTGAATTGAATTTATTTCCAAATTTATCATCTAAAAAAGTGTGAAAAACGTACGAAACACAAACTGTTGTTCAGCCTGTGCGTCAGGGTCAATGAACCGAGTCAAAGGGTTGGTTTGTCATAAGAAGATGTACCATGATCCAAAATGGGTGATTCTTTTTTAAAAATACAATCATAACCTTTTTAATGTTACAATCTTGAAATGAGGTCCATGGTACCAATAAATGTGTTCTGTATCAAACAGACCATTTGACAAGACAAAATGTGTGATAGTCACGAAGTAAAAAGGAATGGTCAAGATTGCCGAGCAGGTTTGCTGTTCATCTCTGTATTATCAAATTAATCATACAATAGATTTAACTTATCATGAATTTAATATATAGATAACAGCAAACTTGCTCGGCATCATAAATTCTCTCTGCAAAGCTTTCATTCACTAATAATGGTCAAGTGAGTGTGTTTTTCTTACTACAGTGGGTGCATATAACAAAACATAGCCACGGGAAGGTGGTTACAAATTCATGATCAACACACACAAATAACACTCTTATCATAACACAAGAACTGACTTCTGCAATTCAACTGAATGGTCATCCCTGTATTTGAAAATGGTATATCCCAGTATACCAATCAAGACACAGGAATGGATTATTTCAGTGTCAATTCAGGGTAATCCTTGATGGTCTTAAACTACTAAACTACTGTATAATGCTGTGAAGCCATCTACCTGGTAATTAAGGATGAGAGCTTGATTTAGACTTTCATTGGCTTCATCCAGTTCCTTCTTCTGGAGTTTGAGTCTGGCCAGGGCCACATGGTAGGTTGTGGTGGGCCCTCCCATTGGACACAGTAACTCGTGGGCCAAGGCACGTTCACAAAACTGCAAAGAGGAAAAACAATGGAAATACACATAAATTGAGTAGTAGATATCATATATTCAGTCTTTTTAATATATTTCAATTTTACTTTAACTGACTGTTTCTAAATCCTCTCCATGCTTTTGGTGGATTAACTTCGTGCAGAGATAAATATTTCACAAAAATGTCATGCAGAGAAGAGTTGTGATATTTTCAGGTAAACAAAACAAGTTTTAGTCACATGTACCTCAGCCTGTAATGATGTTTCTGATTACTGTTCTACACAAATACAGTAAGCTGCACCAGAAATTCTGAAATTCTTTAAAAAAACAGTTGCAGCTTATATACTTGGTGTTAAAAATAATATTTGGCAATTTTGGAAATTAATAACACAAAGACTGTACAACAGATTATACTGGCATTGAGTATAGTTACAGCATAATAGTGAACATTTTTGTTTTAGGTGGTTTGAAGACAATATCAATAATCAGTTTTATGTAATTCATGCTCTTTTAGGGTTCAGATTTTGCTCAATATCCAACCCCCTGTACAAAATTGAAACTGTACAGAAATGGAATGGTGTGTGTGAGAGTGTGTGTCTAGTCCCCACACAATAGCATTAGACAATGGCAATGGATAGTGAATAAAGTCTAGCAGGCTAATTACTAATGAATATTAATAAAGCATTTATCGAACCTGGCTGTAGTGAGAGATTGGCATACCAAGGTTTCTACCGTGCGCTGTTCACCGCCATTGTCTATTGCTATTGTGTGGGGACTAAACACACACTCTCACACACACCATTTGATTTCTGTACAGTTTAAATTTTGTACAGGTGGTTAGATATTGAGCAAAATCTGAACCCTAACTTTTTAAGCAAGCATGAATTACATAAAACTGATTATTGATATCATATTCAAACCACCTTAAACAAGAATGTTCACTATTCTGTTGTAACTATACTCAATGCCAGTATAATCTGTTGTACAGTTTTTGTGTTATTAATTTCCAAAATTGACAAATATTAGTTTTAACACCTAGTACTGGAAAATATGGCATTTACAAGTAAAATGCAAAGAAACATATTCTATACACAATTTATGCTTTGATTTTGAAGGCAAATATATTCTAGATTGTTTTTCAATATTTTGGAGGTCTACAATTTTTTCAAGCCATTAGATAGATGAGTGAGATGAGAAATATGGATGATAATGATATAATGTTTTAGGTTTGTACAGAAATAGAGATAATACACGTTAAAATGACATGATAATAGCAAGCTACAAACCAATCAATAATAAGGGTATTGGCCCAAGTAATCTGTGCTACACTAAAGACCTTTCCCGTCATTAGAATAAGACATTACTTAGTCCTCCAGAGCTGGAGGGCTTCCAAGACTATAACAAAAGTCAAAAGATGAGTATCTTCACATATGTATTTCTTTAGTTCAGGAGCAGCTGTAAACCCGGGTTATTGCATCATCTTTTGTTATACTCAAGAAACCCCTGAGCTAAGGTGCATGTTACGCTTTTGAAGTGGAACACGTCTATTACAATAGCAGATCAGTGTAATACTATATTCCTGTAACAACTTGATGCAATTTATACCTGTGTGGCTTTGACTTCCAGCAAGAACTCGACAGCGATCATGAAGATACTGCATTCAGGCACCGGGGTGCACTCTCGTTGGGGCTCTTCCTGTTCTGCCGACCCAGGGCGACTACTGGCCTTGATGCTACCTTGACGCTGGCTAGCAGCGCTGGGAACTCTCTTGGCTTCTGCACCTGGTAATGGTAGGATCGTAAGATTATGGTAAACGTGGAGATACTAGCAAATACTGTACTTATATCAGTATAAATAATTAGTTCTAACCAACTAATTATTTATAATATTATTATTTATTTAATTTATATAATATATATAATTTATATCATTATTATATTATTTCTTCATAAATCTATGTACAGTAAGTTCTCTTTTATTGAAATATTCTTACCACATTCTGGTTTTAGCCTTATTATTTCCCTCTTACATCTTTATTATGTTGTTACAATCTTATTTCTTTTTGTGTGTGATGTTATAATTTTATGGATATTTACACCAAATTGTAATCAGTATTAAGTCTCATGCCATTAAATCTTTAAAAAAAAATACATATTAAATAAATGAGTGTATAATGCAGTGCAAGTCAAAAGTTAAAGACACTATATAACACTGTGAAAGACCTGTTTAAAAAATTGTCGAACTTTGCTATCTGACATATCTGACAGTGTTTGAATGGACAAATAAACACCCTAGAACACAAAAGTTCCGACAGTTATGCTGTCACTAGTAGAATATGTGCAGATAAAATTGGCACATTAATTTTATCTCAGCCGATAGGAAATTCTGCAACACAGCAGTCTATGGGGGAAACCTGGAATGGTCTCTCAATGATTTTCACCTTTTCAAAGCACTTAACGATCGTTTTAAACTGCAATTTTTTCAAGGCTTCATTTTTAGACCGTATCAGAGACACTGGAAGGATGGGGAATCATGTAGCTCAGATTTTTTAAACTGGAAACATTGTTATACAATGCCTTTAAAGTGCAATGTATGCAAAAAAAGCTAGTTAGAAGTGTTCTCCACTGTTCCAAAATGTCGGTTTGGAAATAGGCTCACAAGAAATTAAGGCAGATTTTGTGATGTCAAACACTCAGATAACTCATTTTTTAAGTCCGAGATGTCTTGCATATAACAATGGACTGAAATTATTTTTTTGCAGACTCAAGAACAAAAATTTTATTGTTTACCGTACAAAACTTCTCATCTACTAGTTTAATCTCTGAATTGGGGAAAGCAGATTGCATGGCCTGATATATTGATCATGATGTTTCTTATATACAGAACTGTAAAATTTGCAAAAATTCATAAATTAAAACTTATCACCTGTGGCTTGGTAATGACAGAGTCAATGACAGACATATTTGTAAACATTTGTGTTCCATGGGGAATCAGTTTATGCTACACTTGCACCTGTGAGGTAACTGAATCGCTTTTCATTAGGTGCATTTAATACTTTCTATGCAAATATTATCTAAACAATTTAGTTTCTGTTCCCAGAATTAATCAATACATCAAACAATTCAACACATCACATAATGGACCATCCTGATTTAATTATCTTTGTACTATATTTTCATGTGAATATACAGTTAAACAATCATTTAACAAACAATATCTCACATTCACTTCGAGCACACATCGGGCTGAGTATGAAATATTTATTAGTTACCAAACTTCTGCCCACATACCAAACACATATATTTTCTTCAATCACATTTTTGATTAATTGTGTTAATTATTGTTGTTATACACTGTACACTTGATGTTATAGTACTTGGTTCATTTGCAAACTTTCAATGATTGGTTCACATAAAACAGATGAGTGATATTACTTCACAAATCAAAAGTAGGGGTATATCACCACATAAAACACTAGATGCAAAACACAACATTTTCAAATGCCATAGATGACAAAAGGATATTTAAATGGCAGTTTGGTATGATATTAGAAGACATCATTTACCTCCGTAGCTATTTTGTCTATCTCATTCCCCGGTTTAAGTATTATGTCTATCAGGGGTAACCACTTAACAGATTTCAAAAATATTTTGACAGTGGCTCTAATTACATGAGTATTTACTGTCTGAATAAGCTGATGAAGAGCAAAACTAACTTTTTCTTATGAATACACAAATTATTTGACTTTATGATCAGCAGCAGTTAATATTGATATATTTAGCAATGACATACAAAACACACAGTCAAATAACAAGCCAAATTTTGTATCGGCAGATTTGATGAAAGTGAAATTGTGATAGATTCAGAAAGATGGGATTGGTGGGATAGGTTAGAAGTATAATTGGCAGGGGTACCATCAGGGTAAGGAGGGGTAAGACAGCTAGATGGAGGGTTAACTTGCATTTTCATCACTGCAACTTTTTTAATTATTTAGTCAGCATATGCATGTTATCTTTCCATAATGCATCCCACTTCAAGCAAAAAATGTAACTATTAAATTTCATGAAGTGAAATTAACCACTCATAACATGATTTACTTCTCTAGATATTTTGGTGGGCAAATGCATCCTTTTTCCCATAATGTATCATATGCAACACACGTATCTATTTCATTTTGAGGTGAAAGTACCCACAAAAAGCATGATGTACTTTTTGCTACATGCTTGCTGCTTAGCTGAACAATTCTGCAACCAAAGTTAAAGACTAGACACAGATTTGTACATAATAGCTTTGATTTTACCTGAATTAAAGAGAACAGGCACTAGCAATGTTTTTAGCAACTTTAAGACGAAATAGTATATCATTCCAATGATTTCATGAATTTTATCAGTTATGTCTGCTGATATCATTTTCATCCAGAGAAGATAACACACAAAATAGTGATGATGGCACAGAATGTCTGCACATGACTTTTGGATAAAATATCTTGAAGCATGGAAACAGTAGCAGATTTTTTTTAACTAGATGCTTTTTATATAAATTTCAGCCATACATAGTTACATCACTCCTACCCACACTCTTAGTACAATGTTAACTATTTTTATATTTGTTAAATGTTTATTTTATTCATAATCATGTGAATTATTGTGTTACACAAATTATTTCTGTTAGATCAACCAGTACACACAACAACTTATATAATTTAATTTGAAGACACAAAGACACCCATGGAGACATTTTCCTTATTCTTTCTGTAACACAACGCATTTTCAGGTTAGTATAATATTAAAACATAGCACTGCCACACCGCTTAACCTGCCTATATACTGTTAATTTCAAACATATTGTGATAAGTGATGTATAACAAAAATAGATTTTACCTTTACCAATCTGATTGAGAGACTGCATAGAGTCTAATCAATAAAGGAATAATGAACAAGAGGCATTAAACCAACAGAATTTATTACACATGTACAACTCAGATAACATAATAGCTAATCAACTGAAAGTAGCATGTTCCAGAAGAAAAAATTTGTTATCTCTCTATAAAAATTTTGGACGTAGATATAAACTATTTAATATTGTTCCACAAAATCATGATAAATTTACCTGCATTCAAATAAAATTTGTGGTGATTTCACAGGAAGAGAAATTAAATCATCAGAAGTATATATATCCCCCCCCCCCAAAAAAAAAATGAAAAATCTAGTTTTAGTAACCTTTAAAAAGTTCATTAATGTAAAATTACATCGTTAATGTATACAAATGATTTATTTCTCTACCATCAAAATGTAAATATAAGAAAATACATAAAAGAAATATGTTCTTTTAGATATGCTGGAAATCCAGAAACTATTTTAAATATCAAGTCAGTGAATTTACAAATTCAAGAAAGAAAAGGGGAAATATTGGACAGATAATTACAATGGGAACTTCTACTGTAATACAACAGCTCTAATTAGGTATGTACTGTAATGCTAATTCTTACCTGATTTGGATGAAATTGACATCCTCTTCTTGGTAGTGGGAGGTTTGACAGCAGGAGATTTGGCAGGGCCCTTGCCTACATCAGTGGGTGTGGCTGGTATTCTGGTGACAGTCGGTACGGTACTTTCTGAAGTGGTGTGGAAGGAAAAGTAGACATATAAGGAATAGAAGCAGTGCAGATTGCGGGCGAGTCGATGTATGGCGTCCGCAGTGCACTCCGCATCCAATTGATGTAATTGAAAGCTTCAAGTAGCATGGTAGCAAGACGGCAATGTAGATGAATAAGCATAATGATAGCATGTACCTTTGACCAAGTAGCAGTAGAAATCCAATTTAAGCGGTTGAAGTTATCTGCGGTAACGAGCAAATAAGACATATTATAGCCGGTGAAGATTTGACCTCTGACCTTCAACGTTCAAAAATCGAATCAGTAAATTGGTGCGTTATATAAGATAATTTACCAAGTTACATCAAAAATGGAAAAGTCATTACTCGAGTTATGACAGTAATGAGCAAAATCAGAGCATATTTAAGGCCGGTGAACTTTTGAGGGCTCCAAAATACTAATCAGTTATTGTGCTCATATATAATACTTTCACACAAATAAAATAAAATCTGACAGGCCCGTTTTAGTTATATGGTAAGGAGCCCAATCAGACATATTTTAAGGTGGTGACCTTTGACTTTCAGCCCAAAGTTAAATCAGTGTTATTGTGCGTTTTTTATAAAATATTCACAAGTTCATGGCAAATCCGACAGCCGCTCTCAAGTTATCGCGGTAACTGAGCGCAAATCAGACATATTTAAGGCCCGGTGACCTTTGACCTTTGACGCTTTCAGCCAAAGATCTAATCAGTTCATTGGTGCCTCAAATAATACTTACACAAAGTTAATGAACAATCGACGCGTCTCAAGTTATGCGCGTAACGAGCCCAAAATCAGACATAGTTTAAGGCCGGTGACCTTTGACCTTGACTTTCAGGCCCAAATCTAATCAGTTCATTGGTGGTTGCATAATAATACTTACCCAAGTTACATCAGATCGACAGCGCTCTCAAGTTATCGCGGTAAAGAGCCAAATAGACAATATTTAAGGCCGGTGACCTTGACCTTTGACTTTCAGCTACCAAAATAGTAATAGTTCATTGTGGCTGCATAGTAATACGTGGTCGAGTTTAATCAATCCGATCGGGGTTCTCAAAGTATCGCGGTAACGAGATCGGTAACGGTACGGACAGACGCACGGGACGGACAACGAAAACATGTGCTCGGCAACGTTCGTTGCGGAAGGCATAAAATGCAATTTCAAGTTAAAATATAACACTAAGTCATTTAAAATCTCAGTATAATTCCAATAACTATTATTGATTATTCTTTCAGTTGTTGTTTTGTTTTGTTTCGTTTTCTTTCTTATCTGAAAATACTACATCTGGATAATTCCAAGTGAAGGAACGATTCATACAATGCACTGTTATTCAAAACTACCCTTTGTTGACTCATTTTCTTAATTAAAAAATATGCCAAAACATGTGAATGGCAAATACAAAATTTATGCAACCAGCAAGATCTATGTAAACATATTGTAAACATGAAATTGAAATTAATTTGAGACATAAAATATATTTGCCAAAAAAGTGAGAACAGATGAAATTAGATCATTTTATGTGCTTGATTAGCATCATTTACACCCGTAATGGCTGCACTGGCTACAAGGGAATGAAAAGAGGGCACTTCCAGCACTGAATGTGCTATGTACACAATGACCAGGGTAATAATATACACAGCACTTGGAAACATCATATAACAAGCTTTGTGACTAAAATATATTACTGTGATCATAACTGGCTCACTAAATAAATAAATAAATAAATAAATAAACAAAAGTAAGAGGGGCAGACTGAATTATTGACCACTTGATTTGACTGGGTGACAAATAAATTGATCAAATGGCAACTTCATAACCAGGGATGGAGTAGAGGCTGACCGTTCCGAGTCACGAGGCCACTGGAAAAATATTTTTCACATAGACTTTGTACACTTGACTCCGACTGATGCCAAGTCCAATGCCAGCAAAATTTGGCTCGAGGCTGGCATCGACGTCATCTCTGCACATAACACATTGCACACACTGCCTCCATCACTACAAGTCCCACGGTCGTTAGAACCTAACTAACTTTCGTTAACCCGTAAAAGACGTCGGGGGGGGGCCTTTAGGCCCCCCCCCATACATAAACCGCGGTAACTTTTTTGTGCATAAAGCGTTCGCGCCGCCATTTCACGACTTTTTTCTCGAGTTTTGCGCAACTTGTGATACCAAATTTGTATACCCCCATGCCGCAGTTGCAGAGTTACGTAACATTTTCATATCACGTCACGTAAGAAATCAAAATTTGTATTCATTTGTGTGTTAAGTGTATGGTATTTGAATGAATGTTATAGACATTGTTTTCTAACTACATATTTATTTTTTCTTTCTATATAATGTCACTTGTAAATTCAAGTAGCAGTTCCAGGATATGAAAATAATGAAAAACGTTACATAAAAAATAAAGAAATACATAAGAAATGCAAAATAAAGAAATACATGCGGAATACTTATTTGCATATTTAGTAATTACTAATTTGCATAAGCATATCTAATAATTCAAGCATGAAACAACACAATTAAACAATAAACAACCTCTTCTTACAGCTGAAAACCTTGAAACAGGAATTTATGGACCACAATAGGCACCAAAATATGAAAAATTCAATTTTTTGCTAAAAATTTGCATATTTGCATAATTAATTATGAATATATAAAAAACCTAGAAATTTGGTGTGTCCATAGGACACGGATGCCCCCGCTTAACGCAATCAGTAAGCATTTCTTATTGAGTAATCATGTGGAAACCAATTTGCATGAGCTGTGACCTTTGACCTTTGACCTGCGTACTCCAAATTCAAACTTGACCTGTATGTTAGTGTGTTCTACCTACACACCAAAAATTTTAAAAATCCGTCAAATATTTTTGAAGTTATCGTGCGGAAACCAATTCGCATATATAATGAGCTGTGACCTTTGACCTTTGACCTGCAGACTGCGAATTCGAACTTAACCTGTATTTTAGTATGATCTACCTACACACCAAAAATTTTCAAAATCCGTCAAATATTTTTGAAGTTATGCGTGCGGAAACCAATTCGCATATAATATGAAGCTGTGACTTTGACATTGACTTGCAGACTCGAATTCGAACTTAGACTCTGTATTTTAGTGTGTTCTACCTTCACACCAAAAATTTTCAAAATCCATCAAATATTTTTGAAATTATCGTGCAGAAACCAATTTGCATATATAATGAGCTGTGACCTTTGACCTTTGACCAGCGGACTCCGAATTCAAACTTGACCTGTATTTTAGTGTGTTCTACCTACACACCAAAAAGTTATCGTGCGGAAACCAACTAGGGGACGGACGGAAGGACGGACGGACAGGTGCAACGCTTAATGCCCCCTCATGACTTCGTCGGCGGGGGCATAATAAAATGAATATCAGTATTTTGACTATGTTCTGTTTTAGAGGACATGACAAAGGACGTGTGTGCCAAATTTGGTTGCAATCGGACGACCAACAGTCGAGATCTTAGGGGGGGGCCAAAAGGCCCCCCCCCCCAGTTTTTCCAGCCTCCAAAATAGCCCAGTCTTTTTAGGGTTAAGCAAGTAATGATGAACATTTCAATTACCTTTGTCACTGGCTGCATCGTCCACCTGCTTGACGCCATCCCCCATCTCCCCAGGAAGTGTGGCATCATCCCCGCCAGGTGGCTGCTGTTCTTCATCCCCTCCCTGGGGAGCGGGATGGCTGACCGCGGCCGTACAAGACGTCATGTTGGCGTCGGCAGCAGCAGCTGCTTTGGCTGCCTTTGCTTCCCTCTGTTTGATGGCTGCGTGGGCCATGTTGAGTCTCTTAGCCTCCATCAGGGCATACTCAGCTTGGATCTCGTTATCGGTACCGTCGTAGAACAAACCTGAGATGGTAGAAATTGAATGGTTATATCTTAAAAGCGTGTCCTTCATTGATTGTTTGGTGTGTACAAAACTCTACATGTGTGCCCAGGTGGGGACTACAGCTACAACATCATGATTAGTTAATAAGCATCAGAACAAAATGACTCAGATTGTAAGGTTCATAGATTCGCAGTTCTCCAACTCCTACAAAAAATTCAAACTTTTATACACACAGCAAACACAAATGCTTATTTAATCTATAAACATATGTCTGTATATCATCTATTTGTGTAGCCTGTTGAGAAAATAAGTCTATGTGTAATGTGGATGCAGATTCACTTCCCTCCCCATTTCAGGCTGAATTGCTCTGCAACCTAGTTGATATACTTTTTGTGTAAGGAATACACGTCAGAAGCCATTTTCCCTTATTCTCAAGTACATGATGATGATATATGTATTTAAGGATCAATGTATGTCTAACTTGTGCATATCACAACAATTCTACTCTTCCCTTGAGGGAAATTTCACTGCAATAAAAACAAACCATTAGAATGAAGTTGCTCCATCCACTAACTCACCCAGCATGGTCCAAGCCAGAATGCTGTTTGGTTCCACACATGTAGCCGCTTCAAAGAACGTCTCAGCCACCTCATTGCGTTCCTCCATGGAGCACACCACACCATACAGCAGCAGGCCATGGAGATGCTGGGGGTTGATGGAGATGGTCTCCTTGAAACATTCCTCCGCCTGATTTGTGAAAGAAAACAAGAGAATGTGAGATAACTTTAAAATCACTGCTGCTTCAAAATGATGTATGGCATTCCCAAAATGAGTCAAGTTTGTTTCAGACACTTCTTGTATTCCAATTAGGAAATGTTTACGATCTTTGATTTTATCTGTTTTGTCATTGCTGTCCTGATAAGTAAGCAGATATGTCAGAATCATTACAAGTCATAAACGAGGATATATTTCACAATGGTATACTAATGAAACAATCTATAATTTTGTTTAAAATACAAGTAACAATTTTCCTTGTATTGCACGGCAACTTACATAACATTTCACTGAATTTAGATAGAACTGCGTAACAAATTTGCAAATGTGTAGAATTCTTCCTTTATTAAATTGTAAAGGATTTTATACGAAATATATTTCATCTGACTGAAACAGCCAATCAAAGGTAATATTCCATGTGAAAAGTATGTGTGGTGGTGACGTTAACAATGAGAGATGTGGTTTCTTCTGGAAAGTGGTGAATATTCTGAGATTACAAAAAAAACTCCTATGGTATTTCAGTCAAACGGCTCTGATTATGATCAGGTGTTCACACTGGTAGTTAACCTGTTGTCTATGGGAAAAGGATGTGCTACGTATAATCTCTATGGGAATTACAGAATCTTTGAGACAATGGGTTAAAGTAATGAAAGTAATTGACATATACCTTAGCCACATCATTGATGTAGAGACAGAATGTTCCATAGTCAAACCAGTGATCGCCATCATTCCTGTTCCGGGCAATTCTCTGGAAGAAAAAAACAGATATCAAATAGTGAAATTATTCAGTACAACATGTTTTATTAAAAATGGTCACACATTTCCTGAGAAACGTATCAGTTTGTATTACAATTCAATTGAAATTGTCACTTTCACTTTTTATTTGCACTGGAATAGAGACAATGTTTGTTAAATCAACAGTACAATTACAGCAATAGTTTGCACCTTCTTTTTGCTTTCTTACTGAATTCAGGCATCATTTCTTTCTTTGCAATGGTCACTTATGATTATTTTCCTAGTATCATATGCCAGTCAGTGTCAGTATCAATATCATCACCATCCTCATCATCATTACCATCATCACCCCCGCAGCATGCACGTCGGGGTTGGGGAAAGTGCTGTCTTTAAGAGGATGAGACCGCGCGTCCCTGCCCCAGTGACTGACACCATCCAGCTCAAAACACATTCGCTGGCGAAGCGAAGTCAACGAGAACGTTTGAATTGGCCTCAAAATACTTATCAGGAGGTAACTGAAGGCTCCATTTCACATTACATTAACTTTAAAGACATACTCCACTTAATGCACTTGCACGAAATAACAGAGAAGATATAGACAGTGTAAGCATAATATATGATGTTTTGGTGTATATACAAACATTTGCGTTGATCTTTGTGTGAGATGCTGTGAATCATTGTGTATGTGGATCATATTTTTGAAAGAGTGATGTAACGCCATTCTATCACAGTGGCTTTAATATCAAGAAGACCAGCTCACTTTCCTGACTAATGACAATGGAAGAAGATAGAAGGACAAGAAATAATCGTAAGTGTGGTGGTGGTGATGATGGCAGATGATGATTGGTGATGATAACGAATGATAGTCTGCGTATGCATCGGTAATGAATGATGAGGAGGTGAATGATATTGATAGACTGGGACGACTCCGACTGGCATATGATAGCTAGGAAAAATAATCATGAAGTGACATTGGCAAAGAAAGAATGATGCCTGAATT
>JZLH01S0229523.1:22692-34210 GCA_001188425.1 Eucidaris tribuloides
CCACCCTTTCCTCCTCCTTTCGTGAAGGGAGATGCATTCCGCATCATGTTGGTAGCCATGCGAGCAGCATCCTCAGCCAGACCACCCTTTCTCTTGGTCTGATTTTGACATAAGGAAAGAAAATTACAGCAAAAGAATTCATATGACTCATACAATTCAGTTATCTTGAGTGAAGGTTGAATTGAAATGTCAATCTTTATTTTACTGACATTATTATTATTAATTATAATTCATAATCTGCAGTAGCCTCCTGCTGACTTGGAATGGAACCTACAATTAACACTCGGGCCATCAGGCATTCTCGGTGGTCTAGTGGAAATGACACCTGTCTATTAATCAGTAGGTTGTGGGCTCCAACTCCCACTCAAGTCTACCTAAGATTTTTTTTTTCACAGTGACTCAAAATGCACCAAGTTAAGTGTTTATCTGCAATCATAAAAACCAAATAAATCTAACATTGATGTACTTTAATATACCAATATTATAATTATTAAATTAAATATTCACATATATAATGCAAATAACTATAAAATGACATGACATAGAGCAAACTATAATTGACTACATTTGACACACATCTAGTGCAGGAAAATACAGTGGACAATTATTGACAATTGCACCTTGTCCCCTATATTTGTACTGTCACAAAATTTGTACCTACAACTGGGAACAAATTACCAAATAATCCAATGAAAGGGTTTTTTTTTTCTTTCAGGTTTGTTTCTTATCGAAGTGTACTTCAAATTTCTTCTTTTCAAATTGTCAATTGGAAAGATGATCGCTTGGTCAGGAAAAAAAAGGGAAAGTGTATTCAACAACAACATTTTTGACAGATACTAGTACGTGGATAAAAGTGTAAAAGTTTGTCAACATGCTCACCTTTTCAAAGACGTCTTGCTCCATATATGCATGAACTCTGTAGGCACCTCTGATTTTTTTGACTGCAAATTGAACATACCACATGACATATAAATATTGTGTCAAAGTAAACATGTAAGACAGCATATCAATTTGCCTTGAATAATTAATCAGTTGATAATCTCAGGTGGGAACAAATTACCAAATAATCCAATGAAAGGGTTTTTTTTTTTCTTTCAGGTTTGTTTCTTTTTTAAAATTACAATTTACATTAAACTAATGGTTGTACAAAATTAGGAAATCTAGTATTAGATTGGTGATAACCAGTGACTTACACTTTAAATGAAAGTGTTCAGCAAAATAATGGAATCAACATCAACAGGTCAAATATTTCAAATGTTTTGTTGCCACTTACTAAAGATGAGACAGAGAGTTCTAAATCAAGAATTCATGTCAGATATTCAAGAGGATTCTGAAATTGAAGCAATAACAGAGACACCATCTCTTTGGAATCAGATTTAGCTTACCTCCTGGATACAAGAGAGGAGCCATGTTGATAAATGCCACACCATGAAAGAAAATGGGATTATCCTCTTCCTGTCAAAACAAAATAAACAAGTGACTAGATAAATTGATAAACAAATACATATAAACGAATTTAAATGAATATATAAATAAGTTAAGTAAATAAATACATTTATTAATTAATTGCAATTTTACAAATGCATCAGTTATTGACCTTTTAATTGCAGGAGTTAAAAATTATGGAATCACCTTTGTATTTTTGGACCATCAAGGAAATAATGATGAAACATACAAGTATAATTGTTGAAAATAATTAAGACAAAAGAACTGTCTATTCTGCAGAGGAACTTATAACATATTATATATCTCACTTTACTGACTGATGATAGAACACTTTTTTATAATGCACAACCAGTTTATCATTACTAGAGTTCCACTACATTATTTTCTGACTCTGTATTCACTTCATACTATTTAAAACATTTCCAGTAACACCATATGTATTATTCATGAATGGGTGCTGAATGTTTGCTTGTGTACATCTGATTAGGTTTCTTGCCATAGGCAATGTGTAAAAATCATGAAACTTAACTCTTGTTGATTTCATATCCTCTTTCAATAATTTAAGAAAAATATCATTATGTTTTTTTTTTACCTCTTCCGAAAGAAAGTCCCCCTTCCAAAATAAATAAATAAATTAATTAATTAATTAAAAATAAATAAATAAATAAATAAATAAATAAATAAATAAATAAATAAATAAATAAATAAATAAATAAATAAATAAATAAATAAATAAATAAATACATACATACATACATACATACATACATACATAAGTTTATTTACACTAATAAACAAATAACAATCCTACATATTGTATATGTCAGTAACAAAATTTGTCAAACAAGAATGTGAGAATCATTGTTTTTTTTTCACCTTTCCCTTGGGTTTGGCTGCTGAAGGCATAGGCATCCTCATGATTTCCACTGGCCAGTACCTGGTCTGTGCTATCTTGGTCTGCAGGCTGATGATAAAATAGAACAAAGAAACAAATAGGAAATTAAAGTGATAGGCTAACATTGTGGAGCTTCAATTTAAAAAATTGTCAAGTTTTGATATCTGAACTACATAGTAGTGTACATATGGACAAATAAACACCTTAGAATAAATAAAGTTTGGAAAGTTACACTGCCAATGGCAAGTTATGCATGAATAAATAATTAAAACTCAGGGCGAGTTTAAATAGCCTAAGTGTACACACAGTAAGTCTATGGGAGAAAATGGGCAGGTGAATCCGATCAACTTACGATTTTCACTTTTTTAAAGCACTAAATAATCATTTTGAAATACAATTTTTTCAGGGCGTCATTTTTAGACCTTATCAAAGACAATGGTAGCAAGGGGAATCATGTAGCTCAGATTTTAACAGTGGTAAATGTTAGCCAATACCTTTAATATGCTACAGAGGATACAATCACTATACATTTAGTCTATTTATCTATCTATCTATCTATCTATCTATCTATCTATCTATCTATCTATCTATCTATCTATCTATCTATCTATCTATCTAATACATATACATGTATTATCACCGGTGTGATGGCCTAGTGGACAGAGCGTCCACCTCACATCCGGAAAGTTGTGGGTTCGAGCCCCACCCGGGTCATACCAAATGCTTTTAAACACGGTACCTTCTGCTTTCATCATCATCATCATCATCATCATCATCATCATCACCATCATTATAAATGTAAACATATAATTTAAACCTATAAATCAATATAGAAAAGTATATACATTTACTCATTACACACACAAATTTAAATAGATAGAGGTTAAAATTTTGTGTTCTTGATTCATACATGAATGATATTACACCAAAGGAATGTGATAAATTTTGTAGATTATTTCCACAGTATAGTGAAAAACAAGAATCTGCTTTATGCTGTGAAGCTCATGTTACGTTCTTCAAGCAGCCAACTATCATTTTTCATGGCCATTATTCTGTGTTGTGTACTACATACTAGAAAATTCAATGAAATTCTGTACAGGTACACTTGTTGAGCTTGATAACAGATCATAAAGTGATGTAACAGAGGAAGGGATACTGTAATAATTCATGTCTGCTTTCCTACATGGCGGACAAGTGCAACTAGTTTGCAAAACAAAGAACTGCACAAGCATCAATTAATGAATATTAAATCTTTCCTTTACCTTTGAACAGCTGATGGTTCCATGAATGCTCTCCTCTCACAATTCCAGTAGACACGATTCTTTTCCGTCTCTGCCTCACTTCGAAAGTCACGATCCTTTGAAGAAGGAAAGTATATCAGAACTCATATTATAGTTGGGATATAATACTAGTTACAAATATATGTTATACACTATCATTTATAAAATACTTTGGGCAGAATATTTGAAACTCGGTTAACTGATTGTAAGTTTAATTAAAAGTGTCTATCATCCAAACTAAAAGCAAACTGACTACATTCATGTTGACAGGGCATGCCCCCATCTTTCTCATTCTATGTCTACTATCAAAGATGATCTTGCAAAGAAAAATGTTTTGATCTTTAGTACACTGCATTATCAACTTTAATATACATATGTGAATCAAAGTACATGTTCAGAGACTAATCATTAACAGACTCAAAAGCTGCTTTTGTTGAATAGAGGTTATGAACTCAAACATATCCTAGGCATTAGAACATTCACAGTTCAGAGGTTTTAACATACTCCAAAATATTCTGGGCCAGGGTATTCTGCATCATTCAGTACATATACCACACATTTAGGCCAGATGGGGCCCCCTGCCCGCCTTCCCGAATACCCAAGTTATGACTCCTTTCAGCCTCAGAAGAAAAATGCAATGTAATTTCTGTAGTTCCACAAAATTCTATGCCATATTGTTTTTCATCTTGGATACTGCTTTTGATCTTGACAATCGACAAAATAATACTCAGCGTTAAATCCTAAAACTTACTTCTTTTGCTGTCAATTCACCATCCTCTTGGTCGTAGCTACTTGGTTGCACAAACCTATGATGATATAAAATATTAGATATATCATTACTAGGAAGTACACTTTCACTTAAGCAGAATACACCGATAATGCAGATCAGTATTACATAATGCATAGCACAAAACATGAAAAATTTCCAAACGCTATAAATTTCTTGTATTTTCCTTGTAAAAGGACTTGGTTTTATTACACCATCAAATAACATCTGTTAGGATGCCACCAAACAATATCTGCTCACATCAGAGGTAAAATTTATTCATCACAAAAGTGGCAAAGACTTATCATCATGGAATTTAATAATTAAAACATAATGAGTATTCAGCAGTTCAATTATCACTTTACCTTTCCAATTCTTTAAAGGAAGATGTAGCCAGCAACTTACAGGAATAAGCTAAGAAAAAAAATACATTGTGAGTATTGTGAGAATTATGGTACATGATGATAAAGAAATCCTAAATAAGGGGTACTGTTTGGCATTTACCCTCAGCAAGGCCCTATCAATTAGTAAATTTCTGTTGATGTTACATCTTTGGGAAATTTCTCCATAGAAGATCACCGAAACAGCTATATAGGGAGGAGCTTACTGATACAAAAAGTGCATACATTAACATGGAGCAATTAATACGCTTGGGGCAGCATGCATCGGTCACGTCAGGTCAGCTCAAGGCCGAGAACATGCAATCTGATTGGTTTGGAAGAACTGACAGTTCCCCCCAAATTTTTCTTAACTTATTCTTGTTAGTAGCTGGCTACATCTTGGGATGTTTTTCTTGATTGTTGAAAATGGACAACAAAACAAATATTTCAAATAAAAACTTACCTATCAGGAATGAAGACAGCACTACCTTGGGCTCCACCAGGGACAGGCCATTTCTTCTGCTTGGAGGGGATTTCTTTGTCATTGGCAGCTTTGAGAACACCGTTCGACATCACCACTGTTGACTCCCTCTGTCAAGGCAAAAGAAAACAGAGAAATGATTAACATATTGGAAGAGGGGTGTGGCATGAGGCATCATTTTAAACTGTATTGCTAAATACTACCAATCCAGGTCAAATGTTTTGGTAGCAACCTACCAACAGTTTATACAGGTCTTTGCTGGGGGGGGGGGGGGTGGAGAATAATAAACAATAGTACCCAGTGTTCTTGGACTGACATTAGACGAATGTACTACTGTGCAAACTGGTAAACAAAGCAAGACTAGGGACATGCAGATCAGCGCCACAAATGAACAAAGAGTTATAAGGATCAATATGTACCGATTTGGACCCCGGTTTCTTAGACAGACTTGGTTTAAAGCTAAGAACACTGCTCAAATTATGAGGGAGTCCCTACGACTGCCTATTTCTGACCAGGCCCCCTTTGTTCCCTTAAATAAGTGAACATTGCAGGGGGAGAGAGGGAGAAGGGGGCATAGGAATCTTGACGTTAAAGTGATAGGCTAACATTGTGGATGTTCATTTCAAAAAAATGTCAAATTTTGATGTCTGAACTACATAGTAGTGTTCATATGGACAAATAAACACCCTAGAATAAAAAAAAATTTGGAAAGTTACACTGCCAATGGCAAGTTATGCATGAATAAACTATTAAAACTCGGGGCGAGTTTAATTTGTCTAGGTGTACACACAGTAAGTCTATGGGAGAAAATGGGCAGGTGAATCCGATCAACTTACGATTTTCACTTTTTTAAAGCACTAAATAATCATTTTGAAATACAATTTTTTCAGGGCTTCATTTTTAGACTTCATCAAAGACAATGGTAGCATGGAAAATCATGTAGCTCAGATTTTTTTTAACTGTGGTAAATGTTAGCCAATACCTTTAAGTGGAAAGAGCCCCCTTGGGAGGTTTTGTGCAACTCAAGCAGTGATTAAGGTTAAGGTACATTTTTGACACTTCCTGACAACGTATTATAGTGGAGTATATACATCTGGCGAATATTACAAAACTCTGGGGATCATAATTACTGTAAAAGTGGATATTTTCGCATGATTAATTTTTCGCGCTGGGAGAGTTTGGTGAAGTTTCATATGTCTTTAATTTCTCGCACAGCTGAAGTGGGTTAAGCAACCACACAAGGCACAATGCTACCTCTGTACCTAACTACACATACACACACTGTGCAAATATCAAGTACAAACAACAAACAAGTAAAGCAAAAACTAAACAAGAAAATTTGCATGTTGTTATTTTCATGCTACCATCAGCAAGCACGAAATGCGTAAAAATGTCCATACTGCAAAATATCCCATGTTTACAGTACTTTATTTCTGTGTAAAAACAACACTAGAAACTATTACGACATCCTAACATACATAATTTGCAACTTGAACCAGGTCAACCTTCCAGTCCCATTACTTACAACCCGCAAAAGCTTTGTATGTAATTCAATAACTGTGAGAGTGAAAGGGCTAAACCTACCTCATCAGTGAGTGGGATGGGCAGTGTGACGTTGTACATGTACTGGGTCCCGGTCGGGTTCCAGGTCTCTGGGACCGAGTACAGGGTCTCCGCCGTAATCGTCAGAAGGTTTCCGCCCTTCAGCTGATCCTCTGTCACAAGGGGCTCATTAACAGAAATGACCACATCCATTTCCGGCTGAAATAACAAGAAATTGACACTAGTACTAAGGACAAAAGCCAGATGTAACAACCAAATATAAATTTTTAATAAATTTGCATGATTGATGAGTTTCAGAATTCTGTGTAGAAGTTTGGAATCCCCACCAAGCCCTATCAGATAAACCAAACAGAAACAAAATCTGCAGTGAAATAGAGAAGTTATCATTTTTCGTTAATTTTGACTACATTTGCATTTATCTGCATAATTAATGAATTTCAGAATTCTGTGTATAAGTTTGCAAGTCCCCACCAAGCCCTATCAGATAAACCAAACAGAATTGAAATCCGTGGTGAAATGTAGAAGTAGCATTTTGCGTTAATTTTGAAGAAATTCACATAAATGAATTTAAATAATACATAGCTTCCCAGATTTCCAAATGCCCATAAAATTTTATGACTTGAAACAGTCGTTTTCAAAGTTTTAAAAAGTTTGACTCATAGAATGCTTAAAACTTGGTTTCTCACCATTGACAGCCTGGCCATGTCATACTCACCTTGGGGGCATCAGGACCGATACCTTCCAGTGGGGATCCCGGGAGGGGGTGTATCACCAGGGTGCTCTTGTATTTGTTGTCCCCCTTCACCAGTGGCAGGAGATCAATAGAAGTTTGACCCAACAGGACAGTCTTCTCCTCTTTCTGTTTCTTCTCCTTGGGTAGGACTTCCACGAAGGTCACTGTGCAAAAGGCATTGAGAATATATGAGTGCTTAGTTTAGGACCTATACGTTTCTGTAGGAAGCTTAATATGATACAAAAATTATATTCCCCATGGCAAATGTTCAAATTTCCACTTACATATATCACAAAAGGTATTGAGTACAATTTGCAAATGCCAAACGTAGAAAAATATCATCATGGGCCATTTCAATTCTTCATCTTCTTAATCAAATCTGTAATTCATTTATTTCACATACCCCCCCCCCTCCACTAGCATACTTTAGCAGCATATGTAGCACAAATCTGTGAAAATTTGAATTATACCTAATACAATCAAAAGAAGCTCAGTAGAGTACATTAGGGATCATCAAAAAGCTAATTATAGACACATATACATATACACATATACATTATTTGATATTCTTCCAAGCTAACAGTAATATATGAAGATATTATGACAAGTAGTATATTTTACTGTCACCTTTTACTCAGATTTGTTGTGTTTATTTTCATCATTACAGGCAGGGCAAAATTCCTTGATCAATGTCAAACATGAGTTTGAGACAATATACAACCACTAATCATAATAACATACTGTAAAACACTATACTTTCGCGACATGAAACTTTCGCAAATACGAGCCGACGGCCATTTCGCGTGCATGAATCTTTCACGAATCATCGACCATGAAAAAAACAAAATTTGGTAGGAAGAAGGAATTGTGTGTTTTATTAAATAATTATCACAACACTTTATAGAAAATATTTGTTTCAATGCCTCTGAAATTCCGTTTTATCAAATGTAGAAGTGCATTGCGACCGTTGTAAGTGACTGCGCGCTATCTCGTGAGTCATTTGACTTCTATAATACATGGTCTTGTACTGGTATTACATTTATTTAAAAAAAAATTGTGTATTCACAAGATTTCACGTGCATTTTATTTTCGCGAATCTTGACTCCTCGCGAAATTCGCGAAAGTTTTATGCTCGCAAAAATTTCTGGTTTACAGTAACTTTCTCCCATTGCCCACGAGCCCTTGTCAGCTCATTCCTCAAATAATAGTCATGATCATCAACCCCCCCCCCACTCCCCTCCCCTCTCATGTCATCTCCGCTACCACCTTACCAACAACGGGTTTGTAGGAGATCTCATCTAGTATGGCTGGATCCTCAAAGCTGCAGTCAAACTTGGCATTGAAGTTGTACTCCGTGGTCATGTCAGGCGTGGCGTCCACCTTGGCCGACTCTCCCAGCACGTTGGTGCCATACTCCACCCGCACCAGAGAGTTTAGGGTTTCGCCCTTGCTCCCCTTCTACAGTGTCGAAAACAAGAAATGAGCAAATTATGAGAAGATTCACTGCATCATTGTAACAAATGAATGATTATTTCAGTCATTTTGACATTAAATCTTGAGGTAACAAATTGGTTTCATAGTAAATTGTAGGTCTTTGAACATAAGACTTATCTAGCAAAGTTTATCTGACTTAAAAATTAAAAAGCACACATCTCATGAATAACACATTCAGAAAATTATTTTGTGTGTGTGTACAAAATAAAGTCTGGCATGTTTTAGGAAATACAAATGTTAGTCTTTACAATTCATCAGGAACAAATGATGTCCAAGTCATTAAATTTCTCTAATTTGTATGACTGAAGATCCCTTCCTGATAGAACATGAGAATCCATTTTCATCAATTAATCACTTACTATTTTAGTTATTGAAATATTAATTCATTTATTTACTGATAATTTATTGATTGATGAACTTTTTTATTTATTATTTATTTATTTATTTATTCATTTTTTTATCTATTTATTTATTTATTTATTTATTTATTCATTTTTTTATTTTTTATTTATTTATTTATTTATTTATTTATTTATTTATTTATTTATTCATTTAAGTATTTATTCATTTATTTATCTACTTTATTTTTTTTTAACTTGTTTTAAATATAAAACATTTTGATGTAGGTACGACTTACCAAATTTCGTGCTCGTAGAATTATAATGTTAACAGGTTCTGGAGGACGCTGCCTTTGTTGTTCTTCCTCTGCTGCCATCTTTTATGACAGACTTGCTCAGTGCCAGTTGAACGATATCCTGCTTTGGTGAATCCTATGAGAGGAAAATACTGGTTATAATACAACACCAATATTTGAAATGATATTTGTTGTGCTGTACAATATTCACCCAACAAGATTTCAAAATGATGCGTTTGCTGATGTCTGACGAAGTTAGGTGTAGGCCTAAAAATTGCGGTTTTGGCCTATGTGTACTGTATACATGTCCCTAGCTTTGTTATATCAGTAAACGCATCATTTTGAAATGACAACTTGGACGGAAACAACTACACCGAAGAACACTTTGTAAGTTATTTGCATGCTTTGTAATTGGTATTTGCTTGTATAAATTAATGCCAGGCATGTTATAGATCGTCTAGTGGGACTAATTTCACACTTGTAAGTGTAACAAATGGGGGACTATTGGACATTTTCCGTCCTTTTGCGAGACTCTGGATTTCAGCAATCTGCATTCAACAACCCTTCACCAACACATGCACTGTGTAGATTTCAGCTTGTGTAGACTAGACAGGTCTAACTACCTGTGAAACATCTACTGCAATCATCCAATGACAACTGTGTTTATCAATCTCAACGTGCACAGGCTGAAGCTTTCGGTCTAACTAGGCATTGTTGCAAAGTTCATTTGATAAACGATATTCACACTCAATGACTCAGTCACGCCGACGGACAGTGATCGCGAAACGCAGACAGATCAACTCTCTCATATTATAGCTATATTAAACATGATTTTTTTATTTTTTCAAACCATAGATAAACTATACATCATTGGAAAGGTCTTTTCAAGACAAATTCAATGGTGAAGAGCAAATTAAAATTGGAGAAATATTAGTGAAGATATGGCCTCTTAAAGGGGCACTATACCCAGAACTTTTCTGCCGGACATATAGTGAAGAGGTCGTATTTTGTACTTTTTGTTTCAAAAGGGAAAAACAAACCCATAAAAATAAATATGGAGAAGGCAAAGAACGAGAGGATGATATGACAAAGATGAAGAAGAAGAATAAAGGAAGGAGGAGGAGGAGAAAAAGAAGGACAAAGGAAGGAATAAAACATGTTACTTGAACAATTCTTAATAATACTATACAAGTACACCTAACCATTGAGATTTTTTTTTTTTTATTGGTATATAGAATACACTGACAAGCAGCAAGGGCTGAAAGCATCAGTTTATAATGTATATTATTTATATTATATTATTATTATATTATTATTAATGTTTATAATGTATGTGTATATTATATAGGCAAGCTTAATGATTAATGATTATGTATTTATGTACGAACAACAAAAATTAGTTTTACATATAGTAGATACGACAAAACATACACAAAAAAACACACATATTTATAATGAAAGTAAACAAAAACAAAGCAGGTAATTACATATATGAGATAATATCTGACAAAAAAATACATATTTCAAATTATAGCATGTTTCTGTGATTTTTTGTTTGTTTGTTTGTTCTTCTTTTTCTTCTTCAGGGAAGAGAAGAAAAAAGGAGGAAGAGGAGAAGAAGGACAAGAAGGAGAAGAAGGAGGAGAACAACAACAAGATGAAGAAGAAATGAAGAAAAGAAGAAGAAAAAGAAGAAGAGTAGAAGACAATGAAGAAAGTGGAATTTTCTTCTCGAATTCCTTCTTCATCTTTTTTAATTCTTCATCTCCTTCTCCTCCTTTTCTTTTTCCTCTTCTTTTTATCTTCCTTCTGTATTATTATGGTGTGACTGGCATGTGCTGTGGTC
>JZLH01S0229523.1:45849-59856 GCA_001188425.1 Eucidaris tribuloides
TTTAAACAAAAGATGTGTAACTTCACCTTATTATTATCACTGTATCACTGATCATTTTTGTTTCTGTATTCTTCTAGACATGTTATCGGTCCATTCCCTTGCCCATAAAGTTCACCATGTCTGTAGAGATTTCTTTATCCATGAAATCCATGTTCTTGCCCATACATAATCCAAGAAATATTTGGTTCCTCAAAACCAATGACTAAAGATATTGCAAGACTACTTTTGTATTAATACAACACATGGATATATTATAATCACTGGTAATAGATAAATGGGTCTGCAAAGAATAAGATGTGAAACAAATCTTTGCTTGTTGTTATTGTTACAGGTATAATTTTAACTCGCTCTGCTGTTTATGAGTCAGAGACAGTGCCATGTACCTGTAATTTTCTTTTACCGAAGGAGGACTACAAAGGAATAAAGCAGTCTAAATTTCAGATATTGCTTACAGTAGGAATAGTGTTTGTTGTTCATACTCACTTTGCTCCTTTAGGGATCAACATGCACTCTCCTTTCTTCAGCTCATGCTTCTTGACCTTGGCATCTCCAACTCCTATTTCACTGTTGCCTTCCTGTTTACCACAAAACCAAACAAATAAATGATAAACTAAAAGACACATTATCTACATAACAAAATACAGATACCGCACATATCAGCCCATACACAAATGTGTAAGCAGATAAATGTGTGTATGCATACATGTATATGTGATTTTGCATTTTGGATGGACAGATGGCTGGATAAATAGACAAAAGGATTGTCATTGTAGATTTACAGATGGATAGATGATCATTGGGTGGATGGATTAATGGGAGGGATAGAAGGATGTGTTGTTGGATTGATGGATTAATGGGAAAATGAGCAGATGGTTGGAAGAAATGATTGCTAAATTAATGGATAGATGCATCACTGTATGGAGAGGCAGTTAAGAGAATAAATGAGGGATGCTATTGTGTCTTGCCTATCCATACTGTTGCCTCTTTTACAATTCATGCACACAACCATACCCACAGTTTAACATAGTCATATCAAGGCTTTTACTGTGAAAATTTTCACACAATTTCTCCTACCTATCCTAAGTAGTTTACATTATCCTTATACATGTAAATGTAGAATAAGCATGCAATGTTGTTACAATATTCAACACTGGCACAAACTGGGGACCCCAGGGGGGCCAGTGGCATTACAAGGTGTACACCATGCGCGTGTGAAAAAACGCGTAAAAGGGGTGTTTTTCACGGTCGGGCAATGTACGCGCGTACATTGAAAAGGGTATCAAAATCGCCAAAATCGGGAAAAAAAGGTATACTTTTAACAGGATGTTACTTGAAAAGGGTATCTTTTCAGACTCGAATACTTGTTTAGGGTATGCTGAGATCGACAGGAAATTACTTGTTTAGGGTCTATTTTGAAAGTCCATACACGCGCATGGTGTACACCTTGTAATGGCACTGCCCCCCCCCCCCCCACGGCTGGGGACACTTTGGGTGAGTAAGCATAATGCTGTGCATTAATATCACACGTGAAATGCACGATGAATTACCCCCAAGTGTAAAATGCAATAAGATTACTTGTTGCCTACGGCTGCATACAGCAGCCACATCATTTTCGTGCATCATTAATGCAATTGCATCAGAACAATGGATTCCTGCATATTTCATCAAATTTGTATGTATAATAATAACATGGATATCTTTCCTGGTATATCAGATATATTGCATTCATCAGCATGAATATTACACACACCTTATTCTTTGATTTGGGCAATATTCATGCTATTTAAATGCTGCTATATACCACTCAAGTGCATCCAATATTACTGGCTATATTTTTGGTTTCCCGAGAAGTTTGAAAAGTCATCCTCACCATCTGCCAGAGCCATACTTCTGCTTCGTCACAGCCTCCAACCTCATCACCAGCTCCCCACATGGTAATCTAGCAGGGAGAAAAAAATGATAAATGAATGAATAAAAATGATTCTACTAATAGTACTAATAATGATGGTGATGATAATAATAATAATATCAATGACAACATTCTTCTTCTTCTTTTTCCCTTCTCCTTCTCCTTCTTCTTACTATTATTATTATTATTATTATCATCATCATTATCATTAGTAGTAGTAGTAGCAGGGTTATAGCTACAGCGGTCGGCGCCGGTCGGTAGTAGCCGGCACAAACTGAAGCCGACCACCACTGAACTGAATTTATTAGTCCTCCGACCGGCAAAGAAAAGCTTTGAAATGACTGTTAAATGTTTGAAATCTCTACATAAATTGTGTATTTTGAGCTTTAAACATCCTTACATTTCAGCCGAAGATGTATTTTGTAAAATAAATCAATCATGTTTCCAAAAACAAATGACAAACCTTGTGGAAAACAACGGTGCCCCCTCGACCCCCGCCAGGGGCTTTGCCCATGGAAACCACCGGGGCCCTTAAGCGGGCCCCTGGACCCCACGCCATGGCGCTGCGCTACACTTGCTTTGCTCGCTCCACTTGCATAACTCCTTCCTACAGCCGTAACAGAATTCTTTCTAGCTATAACCCTGAGTAGTAGTAGTAGTATCTATGTGCAACTTAAGGTAAAAGATTGACAAAAATTTTGTCTGATCAACCAAAACTTGGGCTTTAACGTCAGGTTTCTATTGTGATGAAATAAACTGCATTGTTGTGTTTTGCCCTACGGCATATCTAATGATGATGATGATGATGATGATTACTTTTTTAACCATTTTTCTGGCTAAACCTGACCATTCTACAATTCTATCAAGACACAAATTTTGACTTACACTGAACTGATAGCTGTCGTCAAAGAGAGATTTGGATCCCTTGGTGTCGATTTCCTCCCTGTTTTTATCGATCCATTCCTGAACACTGAAGGGCTTTTCCAGCGTGCTTTCTATATCCTGGGTCACTGGAAGTTTTTCAGGAAGAGTGCCTGAAACAGATATTGAATAGTTGTGGTGGGTAGAAATGGGAGAAATTATCAATATTTGATGCATCCAGAGTTGGGTATAGAACCGGGGGGTGGGTACTCGGATGTCCGTGACGGTTGAAACTATATTGGCGTAGATTCGGCAGGCTCATTAATATTCATAAGCTTGGAAATCTCGTTCGGCCGATGACGTATGGCTCATTAATATTAACACCTTGGAACAACTTGATTACATACAATAAGATCACAAAATTACCAATGCTCGTCACCGAATCGCAGTTAGCTCTGTGGTTAGAGAGGCAGTCTTCATATCTGAAGATCGTTGGTTCGAATCTCGTTGGAGGCAATATTTTCAAAGCTATTTTCATTATCTTTTTTTTATTAGATTGGAGATGAGGTTTATTCCATCAAACGAAACTTAGAAAATAAAGTCAGCTAGCAAGATTTCCAAGCTCATGAATATTAGTGAGCCTGCCGAATCTACACCAACATAGTCTCAACCATCTGGGACAGGGGTGCAAGGCCTGGACCGTGAATCTTTAGGGACAAATTTTAGGAAAAAGGACACCCATGTTTAAAGAAAATATAAACCCATGTTTAGGGATTTGCCGTAAAAATGAAAATGGTGAACCCATGTTAAGGATTTTTTTGTAGGAAACAGGGCCCCAAGTTTAGGGATTTCTTGTGAAAAGGTGACTCATTTGGACCGTTGGACGGCACATTCCCATATAGCATACATATGTCCCTCCAGGGGTACATGTATATGATGCAAATGTGGTACATGTGGATTTCTGCCACTTCCAGAAAACATGTTACAGATTTATCCTTGAAAACTTGGTTTTAAAATATGTACTGGTCAGAATATGTATTTTTCCAGCACTCAACCCTATCTAAACATGTAAAAGTGGCAGAATTTATAGAGTACTTTCAATGGTGTTAAACTCTTCTTGAGCAACATATTTTTGTTCGGTGATCTTAATGAACATTGAAGTCCTTAAAGGGAGCAAAATCAAGCTTGAATGACTCTGGGATATGTGTAAATTGAAGAAAGTCACTGCACCCTGTCACTCAGTCACACACTGCAAGGAACACCAGTGACATGTACCAAAATTACTCACAAAACCAGCTCAACAAAAATGAGAGAATTCAAAATTAGGAATCACTTTCCACCAAAACTGTGAAATCACACAAACCACTACCAAGAATGATCTCATCTCCTCAACACATATTATTTGAATTCACCTTCGGTTTTTCTATTCCCCCCCCCCCCCCAAAAAAAAAAAANAAAAACAAAAAAAAAAAACAAATAAGAAATAAAAAATAAAAATAAAAAAATATTAAATTGCCGCTACTGCACAAAAAAACAGCAAAAACAAAGATGTACCCAAAGGAATTATAGCTCTACAAAAATAAAAGAGGGCTCAAAATGAAGAATCACTCTCTACTGAAACCATCAAATCACACAAAAAACACTTCCAACAATGATCATCACCAATACACACACACACACACACACACACACAAACAGAAAAACAAAATCTGAAGACACCAAAAGTACTCACAAAACCCAACATAAAAGAAGATGCACCCCAGGGAACTATACCTCACCAAAAATGAAAAATCACTTTACATGCATGGGAACTATCAAATCTCACAGACCATTGGTTGTCCGGCAGAAGGGCCCTAGCATATGTTCCTTGCAGCAGGGCCTTAACACTAAATTGTCTCTAAGTTAAAAACCATTGGCTCTTTTCACATGAAATCAAAGTAGTGTGATATTTTTATATCCTTCTGTCAGTCTGTTAAGTGCAAATATCAAGGCGATATTTCTCAAATTAGAGAAATTTAATATTAAGGCCCTTCTACCAGACAACCGACGAGATGCACATCCCTGGATGTTCTTATTTCCTTGACACACTGATTAAAATCTGAAGACACCAGAAAAATTCAGTTCAATAATTTATTTTTAATAAATATAAGAGCACACACAAATTATAAATAACAATACTTTGGAAGGTATTCACAGAAATATCATTTTAGACAATACTTCATGACACAGCTTGATGACTTTAGTGGGAAAAACCAACAGACTGTACAACAACTTGCTAAAACCATCCCTAAACTTAATCACATAAAACAAGACAAAAACTAAATTAGCAGAAAGCGAAGTACACTGTACATGACATTGACAAATGGCAATATACATCAGAAAGAAAACTTGAACATTAAACGATTTTACTCTATGAGATTGGAAATCAACAGATATTATTCTTTGATTAAAATTGATTCATTACCATGAACTCAATGAAGTATGATTTTATATACCCGCAGATGAAATAAAGAACAAAGTGTCAACCATGACAAATACAAACTACAGTCCGAATTCAGTTATCCAGCCATCGCTTTACTGGATTTCTCTATTATCCGGGATCATCATGGACCAACCAGTCACTGACAGTACTTCAGACACGGACTATTGGAAGTGTTATCATAAACATGGACATTTGCTGGGTATCAGGGGAACAATTAAGGAAGTTTCACATGTGTGGGGCCTGTTGCAATTTGTGTATGGTCTGATATCCATGGTCTGTATTGAATACTACAATATTATGCTTTACCCCCTCCTCCCCCCCCCCAAAAAAATAAAAATAAATAAAAATTGCTAGAAAGTGTTTGTACATTATTTCTCTTATTCAGTTTTATCACTTATCCTGATGGCCAGATAACTGAGGTTGGACTGTTATAATTAAATCATTAACACCACTCAATGCACATCCTTAGTATTCCTGCATTATTTCCAGTTAATATTCTTCTTTCATAATTTGGTATTGTTTACTTAAAACGTATAAACTGGACGGTACTGAATATAAGAATGGCTTTGCATAACAATGATGAATAAGTGTTTCACAATATCATAGACAAAACAAAATATTTTACTGTATTTTCTATTTGGTATTATTTTTCTCCTTACATAATTTGGCATTGGTTGCCTAATACATACTCTGAACAGTTTTGAAAGTTAGAAAGACCTTGCATGACAATAATGACTTGGTAGTGTTTCACAATATCACTGACAAAACAGAAAATTTGACAAACAGTATACAATTTCAAAGGCTGGTCATATTGGACATTATATTAATACATGTAGCCATTTTCTAATTACGTTTTTGTGCAATTGCAGATGAAATTTAAATGTACCAACCAGTGCATTTTGAAAAAAGGAGTAGGTCTTTAGGAGACCTAAGGTGCATTCACACTACCAATCTTCGCGAAGTTTATCTTCTGGAAGACTTCGCGAAGTTTGGTTTGTCCATTCACACTGTGGTAAAACTTCGAGAAGATTTATTTCCCGCGAAACTTCTCGAAGATTTGGCCCACTCTGCGCAAGTGCAAAAGCACACAATCGGCCGTGGATGTACTGTAGCCACACCAAATCAAATGTAGAGGCTTTATTTTACTGTGCTCCACATATTGATCAGGTATTTCCAATGTCCCCCAAATGTCCTCTATACTCCATTATTTATTTCAATGAAAGTAACAAGGTAATAGAACAGACTGAATTATGTAACAGTTCAGTACACGTACATAATATGAGCCATACCCACTCATGTATTAAAGGCAGTGGATCTCATTTGCAAACATCCCCACAGACCAGGTAAAGGATCACCCATGCCCTTAGGCTATTAATGAAGGGCATGTCTGTGAAATCTGGGGGAGAGTAATTGCTTAGAATTTGAAAAATACGAAAGAAAAACAATAGCCGTTTAGTGTACATTCTATGGCAGGAATTTTTTCCTTGTGAGAATAAAATTCAAATCAGAGTCTAACAGTCACTATAATTCCACTAAAACTGAGTTTCTATCTCCTATATTTTGCTAAAGATTCCCAGATGGCATTTTCTTCTAAATGCCATTGTATTTACACAATGTTAATTATTAGGCATGCAAAAGAGATCCACTGCCTTTAAACTCCAGATTCCCTGTACATATTTTGTGTACAGCGCGTTTACGTCCCCCCACCGGAAATGTGCAGAGGCTCACGGGATATAAATTCCGGAAGTTTGTGTTCACACTCAAAATGTCGCAGGAATTTTCTCAATGTTCCAGAAATTTCCTACAAAGTTGTGGGAAGTTTCACGAGAAGTTTCGCGGGAAGTTTGTGTTCACATTACCAAACTTCGCGAAGTTAATCTTTGGGAAGTGAAACTTCGCGAAGTTTGCTGTAAGTGTGAATGCATCTCATGTTATATTCAACATACAGTAATTGTAATCAAGGGGTAGTCTGCTCATTTTAATGAGAGCTAAAGTCACAAACATGTAAGTGTTTCATTTAGGAAAATGTTGTCAAATATCAATGCATGTGAGTGCTTGTTACTTATACCACAATACTTGATTACCTCCAGATGTAACAAACAAACAAAACAAACAAAATAATTACAGCCTAAAAGACCGAGGGTCTGATAGACGGAAGGTCCAATAGACAGATTGTAGCAGCCACAGTTTGTATATCAAAACACTGCCTAAATTGAATTGGAATGAATGACACAAGAAAGAAGTAGGTGCTCTAACTACAATTAATATCAAACTGCTACTTATGCTTCAAACCTAGATTCATGATTTTTGTCTATGATCAGATAACAGAATCTGCTGTCTATACTAACCAAACAAAACAGGGACAGAGGGTCCTGGCAGATGGAGAAAAACACTTGAAGAGACAGCCCCAGGGCCAGGCCATACATAGCACCAGGTCATGGTAGATACTCATTTTACCGGAGGTATATATAAGCTTAACCTAGCATGGAAAAGCCTGGGCCAATACAAGTTGAAAATTGCACAAACTGGTCAGGCACCACTTAAATCTGGAGATAATTTTCTTGCATGAATGCTGCATCAATATCATTAACATAATTTGCAAATAGTCCAAGTAAGATTATCTTTGAGTGGGTGAGATCTATGACCAGATGCTGGCTACACGTACAACTGTTCAAAATGCATGATCATTGTGATCTTTGGTGAAGAAATTTACATGTAAAACAATTTGGAACATGTACATGGTGATGATTACTGAATAATTGTCTTTGTTTAAAAAATTCAAGGTGTGTGTGCTGCAGTCTGAAGTACAACACGGTGAGACGATACAAGTCTAATGATCTTGACTTTTTACAATTTCATTTAAAGGTAAGGTAGTTTAATTAATACAAGAAGAAATGCTGTATCAAACACCAACATGGGGGACCACTCAGCAAGGAAACAACTGCCTTTACTACCAGAAACAGCTTGTACACTGTTATGCCCTTCAGAATGGTGAATGCTCCAATGACATTTCAGCGTCTTGTGAAGAGTGACCAAAATGATTACACTAGTTGACATACCTTGTCTACCTGGATGACTGCATAATCACAGGTAGGACATTTGAGAAACATCTCACCAATCCTCTTCGAGGTGCTGCAACGATTTTGGGAAAGCCAAATTGAAAGCCAAAAAAAAAAAAAACGCCAAAAGCCAAAAAAAATCCAAGTGTCAATTTTTCCAAGAAAAGTAACTCCCCTTGGACAAGTCATCAAATCAGCAGGCATCCTACCAGACCCAAATAACACCGAAAAAGTCTTCACATGGCCCTCACCAAGGAACAAGGAACATAACTGAAGTTAATCATAATTGGGTATAGCATCCTTTTATTGATCGATTATTGTTAATTCAATCTCCATGTCACACAACTGCATCCCAACCTGGTGAAAATGACCCATTTATTAAAATATGAATATCAAATGCTCATATCGATTCCTTCATAGTATCCTGCAATGTACAGAGCATACAAAATACAACTCAATACTGTTCACTGCATTGTACTCCAGTGTAATGTTTATATACGGAGATTGCAACTTGGCAAATGTTGCAACTCACAGCAATGCAATTGCACTAAAATATAGTCTCTGCCTGGCTTCGCTGAACATTTTCTGAACATATTCAGGTAGATGCCATATTTTCTGCACCCTAAACTGCAGGAAGTACAATGTCTGCAACTATGGTCCTTGTTTAAGTTCAAAGATGGGGTGGCACTAGGTACTTCCAGTTTCATTTACTCTCGTTCTGATGACATTGGAAATTATTCATCTGGAACAATCAGATATAAGGCTGTAGCAGCAACTCACTCATTGTCATGGCCATGCTTTCACTCTAGCAGTCATGGTTTGATGAAAAGCTGCAAACTTTCATCTGATGTAATGGATATTAGTCAACAAATCTGCAATCTTATAAAATAGTAAAATACTCTTCTAAAACCCACCTGACCTGATCCAGCGACAACATGAGACCTTGCAACTTGTCATTTCCACTCACTAAGACATCCAGAGCTGATCCAGGTCTTTTCCTCACTACTCATTGCCTTTACTCATCAAGACCTCCAGAAAACTCTCAGTAAAATACAAAATTACCTCAACATTATACATGTACATCTTGCCAGTATTTCCTTGCCAGTCAACATGCACCCTGACCCCACTCCCCAGACCAGGTTTCGCCACTAGCTTGCATAAGATATGCACTGATAACAGTAGTTTTTCGCTGGCGTGAGGAGGAAGACACCATGTTATACAGAAGAGTGTGGACCTTGTCAACTTTTTAATAGAGTGTCAAATCATTATTTCCATATTTCATCATCATCTGCTGAAGCTCTAAATACATGTAATTCGATTCAAGAAGAATGCCCTCACATAGATATTCATAAATGTATTTGTAATGCATGCCATCAAAGTACCTTAAAAAGTTAAAATCTGAAACTAATACAAGGAGGAGTGGCACTAAGTACTTCCAATTTCATATTCGATTTTGTACTCTCGTTCTGATGTCACTGAAAATTAGTCATCCGGTGTAACAATCAGATATAAGGCTGCAGAAGCAACTCATTCATTACCATGGCCGTGCTTTGAGTTTGGCAGTCACGGTTCCATGAAAAGTTGCAAACTTTCATCTGATACCATCATGGATAATAGTCAAGAAATCTGCAATCTTATCAAATACTCTCCTAAAATCCAACTGACCTGATCCAGCGACAACATGAAACCTTGCTTCTTGTCATCTCCACTCACTAAGACATCCAGAGCTGATCCAGCGACAAGTCGACATGAGAAAAGTCTTTTCCCCACTACTCGGTGTCTTCACTCACCAAGACCTCCAAAAAAATCTCAGGAAAATACAAAATTACCTCAACATTATACATACACATCTTGCCAGTATTTTCTTGGCATTCAAATGCATCCCACTCCTCAGACCAGGTTTCGCCACTTGCTTGCATTAGTTACACACTGATAGTAGTTTTTCTCTGGTGTGAAGAAGAAGACACCATGTTATACAGAAAAGTGTGAACCTTGTCAACTTTTGACTAGAGTGCCATATCGTTATTTCCATATTTCATCATCATCTTCTGAAGCTCTTAATACATGTAATTTGATTCAACAAATATGCTCTCACATAAATATTCATAAATATATTTGTAATGCATGCCATCAAAATTACCTTAAAGAGTTAAAATCTGAACCTTATACTCCTGGAAATACAAGAAAATAAAGGGACTTGCATTTGTCTTCTCTCTCATTACTTAATCTGTGACCAAAGTTACATTAAAATACTCCATTCTTGTTATCACCATAGTTACTTCGTGGGCTATTGCTATAATCATTATTTTGTTTCTTCTTCACTCAAACTTATTGTCGTATATCCTCATTCTCTTTCCTGAAAAATTCCCCGAAATGGAGTTTCAAGAGTGGCAGAGTATCCCACTGAGCAGCGATCCATCTACCGATGAAGGGACGGTACTTATCATGATTGAACCAAGTTCTTTCATTCATGGTAAGAGTATAACATCACACAAATCATTCACCTGTACAGGTTGCATCTCCATGTGGGTGATGAACGCATACCTGAGCAACCTTATAACAATGGGTGTGGCTGTAGAGAGGGACGTCGCCAATCAATGGAGTAAAAGAATAGGGCTCCAGAATATGCTTGTCCACTGGACTACATCTCTGAAGAATTCATGGTTGTCTTCTCAACACTGCATTGCAGCAAGCAATTTTTCATTTGCAGGAATCAGAGCCCAGTTCTCCACTCATTGGAGCAGATGCTCCACCAGCACCCCCAACATCACGTCCAATCAATCAATGGGAATGCAAACACTAATCAGGGGACCTGATATGAAATAGATCACTCTTTTAATCCATGAATACTCACTAATCATACATGAGGATCCAAGAGGGAACATTAATTCCTTCCTTGCATAGATTCTTTTAATTCCTCTTTGATTTCTGTTGGCATTGATTACAGAATCGTGCATCAGAATCCATAAGGGAACATTAATTCACAAATGATGCGAGAACAAAATTTGGCCACCATTATTCTTCCTTTGACGTATAAAAAAACAATCAAAAGATCTTTTCAATACCATGGCTCTATAACCTGGAATAACTTACCTCATCCTGTCAGGACATCCAATTCTATTATTTCATTTAAAAGAAAATGTAAGCAATCACTTTAATATCTAAACTTGCCTTATGCAACCTTGCCATATTCATCACTGCAGCATATTATTTTTTATTTATCAGGAATCTCGGTGTTTACTTGTTTTACTATTTGCAATGATTTTTTTTAATCTCTTTCTTTGTGTGTAATTATCATTTTGTGTATTATACGTATTACATTGTATTTGTAATTGTTTTATCTGGTTTGTTTTTATTGTATGCAGGGCCCCTTAGGAGAACAATTTTTATAACTGAAAGGGAAACCCTGCTGAAATGAAATTGAAATAAATGAATGAATAAATTAATAAATAAACAATCAAATGAGGGCACATGAGCAATGACAACTGGCATGAGGGAAAGCGAGGGGAGAACCGCACAAACAGCTCAGGACACACTGCTGGCCATACTGGAAGAAGTTACTGACATACTACCAATTCTGCCAACAAAATAACTGCGAACATCAAAAACACAATAAGCGACAGAAATATTGCAAAAAAAAAAAATTCAACAAGCTCTTTACAGAGGTATAGAGAGGGCATCAGCCAGAAATCATGCCAGGGTAGAATGAAATGACCACAGAAGAGCAGACAGTTTGCCAGTATGAACAATTTTTACTGCAGATTGCACTATTTGGTCAGGTTGGCAGACTATTCAAATACTGCCATTAAAGCGTGGGAGAGAATGACTTTTGGACAAGATAAAGAGGATGCTGAGATATGAGACAGTGAGTGGGGTGCATGTTGAGAGTGGGTGTGGACTGTGCATTTGATAAGAACAGTGTGCAAGTCCATGCAGGATAGAAGATGCGAGAATTCGGGGAAAGCCACTTCACTTTTTCTGTGGACAAAGGGAATTGAAACTTACCATTCAAGTTAAGCTAGTTTTTAATGTTTTCTGATAGAAATTACAAATTGGGGTTTTCCTTTTAGAAGCTCTATTAGTAGCTTTGCAAAAGTTTGCCCCATTTTTCAAGCTTTTGATCCTCAAAAGTATTCCTCTCCAATTCTAGCTCATTTAAGACGAAAGTCACAAAATGTTAATCATGATATCAAAATGGCCTTTTTTCACAGTTTACAACAAGCTCAGTTAATACAGAACTTAGAAGAATTAAGGACTGAGAAGGTGAATAAGATACTTTGATAATTCTGTCATTAACCCTTTGAAGACGACAGGCTTGAACAGAAGCACAGCACATCTCACACCAAGAGATGATTTTACCTCATATACTGGTCAAATGTGTACTAAGTGGGACAGATCCATTTTTAGGCAATAAAAACTTAGTTTGAATTGATTGGTTAGCATATTTTCTGGGCTATGCAGGCATCTCCTCCATATCAAAAACAAATTTCTACAAGTACCAAAAAGAGTATCTGCCTGTGATTAATGAATACAATGCTACAATTCAGGCAGTAAGGGAAAATATCACGCAAGCCATATTAGAGGGAAAGCAACAGATAGTCAGCGGCGATTGTAGATGCAACTCGCCTGGACACAATGCTAAGAATGGAACTTACTCAATGATGAAGAGTTAGATTCTGAAGCACTGATTAGCTGAATTCAAGCTGCTTCCAGTCATTTGTGGTGGGGACTGTCTACAGGGTAGAACATGTAAGGTCATGCATATGTAATTTATTGTACATATTCACGAGATTCGTGCATACACATGCATAATGCATATCACATACACGATGAGGTTCGGCACGATCGTTTGAACTACCAGCATCCCCGCAGCCCGCACACACAGTTTTTTTGTATGCCACCATTGTGACATGTTCAGTCGGTCTCTTGATCATAATGGAAGGAGATATTGCTCATTTTACTTGGGAGTAATTTATGGCATCCCATAACAAGCTATTCAAGATGGGTCAAAGATGAGAAATCCTCTATGCAAGTTTGATCCTGCTTTGAAAATTGCACAGAGGTTCCATTTGTTGTTGTAAAAAAGAATGCTGGATTCAGCCGTGTAACAAATTACAACTTCAGCAATTGCCCAATTTCAAATAACTGTACAAGAATTCCAAATTTGGAACACTGTATTTTCAAGTACCTGTTTATTCTAGTTGGATCAAACTTGACAAAAACAATTTGGTGTGAAATCATATCATGACTGAGTTGAAGAAAATTCCATTTGGTACAATGATAAAGATACAAGCTTTTTGTGTGAATGGACACAGTGTGGTGAACTAATCATCTCAGCCAGTGATGAACTGGACAGTTCGGAATCTCCTATTGGCAGGAGCAAAAACTGGCAATCAGGATGGGTCGAAGATGAGAAATCCGCAAGTTTGATGCTGCTTCGAATATTGCGCGGAGGTTCCATTTGTTGTTGTGAAAAAGGAATGCCGGATTCGGCCATGTAACAAATTACAACTTGAGCAAGTGCCCAAATTCAAATAATTGTGTAAGATTTCCAAATTTTCCCCTCCTCCCTTTGCACTGCTTTGTTTTTCATCTACATGTAGTTTCCATTGTTCTTCTCTCTCTTAGCTCTTCTTGTTTTTCATCCCTCTTATACTTTTTCTCCTGGTCTTGTCTCAAAATTCATCTTTCCATAC